>VWZO01016814.1:53360-80563 GCA_013396975.1 Bucco capensis | reverse complement strand
AGAAGATTGGATGTGGCACTGAGTGGCATGGTTTAGATGTTGTGGTGTATAGGGTCATAGGCTGCACTTGATGATCCTGGGGGTCTTTTCCAGTCTTGGTGATTCTGTGATTCTGTGAGTATAACTCCCTGAGAAACCTCATCTCCAGGACGTTTTTCTAGCCTAGTATCTACCTGGATAAGTATCCAAAACCTAGGTGTTTCTTTTCAATAACCTATCACATATCTGAAGGTCACAGTCATAGTTTGAATCCTCAACTCTTTTTCTGCAAACTATTCTCCTCTTACTGCTATCAAGTTGAATTAGTTTCCTTGTAGGCCATGCCTTTAAGGTAAGAAATTCCCAGCTGTCTCTTCCAAAGAGTTCCAGATTGATATGGAGAAATGATGACAAATGCCCACTAAGACAGTAGTTTAAGCATTAGCTGCCACTTTCTGTGCCACATTCTCCTTCTGAAATTTGAACTAATGTTTGTTTAAATAGCCATAAAGTCTAGCTGGAAACTCACTTTTGAGAGATTTAAAAAATGATTGCTATGCTGTTCCAAAAAAAAATTCCATGATTGTTATTCAAAGCAACTGCTGAAGAATGGGAGCTTACTTATGAAGGATAACATCAGTTTCATCTCTAAAATACCAAATATGACCTAGCTGTGCCTTTGAATTGTACTAGTTCTTCATCTGGAATAAATTCTTAGCTTTGAGTTTTATTTGTAAAATAAATACAATAATTTAATAATTTAATAATAATCATTTTTATTTGTATTTGATGGGCTTTTTCCTTCTAAATGTGGTATATTGATTTCATACTAACCTGTCCTTAGTCTATCCTTCTCATGTTAATGAGAAGTGCTGGAGTGATCTCAGGTGTTATGTCAGCATTGGTTATCTGAGCAAATCCAAGAGATCAGGTCTCTGGGCACTCTAATTCCAACAATAAGCTGCCCTCTTTCATTCTGTGTGCAACTCATTCAACCTAGCCAAACCCCTTAAGAAGAAAATCTCAGTAGTAGCTTAATCTAGGAATCAAAGCTCTGACTAAACATCACACTTGTTGTATATCTAAGAGGGTCATAGTGTGAATTTGCATTAATCATACCACCTGTTATTGTTAGGTTTTTCTTTCCTCTGTATAGCTTAAGAAAACCCCAGACAATAAGACAACAGTACAAGAAACTCAAGCATTTTTAGATACCATGGAAGTGGAGGACTTAAAGAAACAGATTACCAGTGAACCCTACAACCAGTTTTACTAGACTTCATAGATTGTGTAGGCTGGAAAAGACCTCTAAGATCAACATGTCCAACTGTCACCCCAACACCCCCATGGCTCTAAACCATGTCACCAAGTGCCACATCTAACCCCTGCAGGGATTGTGACTCCATCACTTCCCTGGGCAGCCTGGGCCAATGCCTAGCCATTCTTTCAGGGAAGATCTAAACCTCCCCTGGTACAACTTGAGGCCATTTACACACTATAATTCCTTCTTTGCCCAATATAATATCTTCATGGTAAATGTCTTGCTCGTTATTATGCTTTTAAAATGATGTGTGATGAGTGAAAGCTTCTGTGTCCTTTTTATAGACAAGGGAGATAACCTGGACAGCATGCAGAAGAAGCTGAAAGATGCTGATGAGAAGAATTCCATTCTCCTGAGAGCTCTGAATGAAACCTTGGCAAAGCTGTCAGCCATTCCTAATGGTAAGCTGGAAGAATGCTCCAACACTTGACTCATCCCTGCTCTTCTGTTTCATTTTCTATCACTTCAACATCTGTCTGGTTAATCTTTGCCTGTGTCCACACTGTGTCCACTTTGACCACTGGGCACAGTAACAAGGATGAGGATGAGCCAAGGGAGAGAGAGAGAGAACTGAACTGCAAACAGTTGGAGGGCACAGTTTGTATTTGGGCTTGATAAAAGGCACCAAGCTCCTGCAGTTTGCAAAAGGTTTCAGAAAGGAAAGAATTCTGGTTATCAAGATTTATGATACAGGTCTTTTTATGAAACTACTGTTTAGCAAACCATTATAATTTAACCAGTATAATTTAACCCAAGAAAAAGAGAGACTTACTGATTTTACAGAAAAAGCAGGATGAAATTTGCTGGGTTTTGTCTTTCTTTTACCACACTGTCATTGATTTATATTGCAGCATCATTTCCAGTCACTGCTGGGTGCTGTGTATATATATATATATTTTTCCTCTAAGTTGCTAGAACTGGAGCAGGTTTCCTCAACAAAGTCTGAAGTGCTATGCACTTTTGTGATTCTATATAGCCAAAAAAAATAAAAGATGTAAGACATTAAAATCCTAAAGTCTTGGATATTAGCTACTTCATGATGTGATAGCAAGAGACAGGGATCTGCAATGTAGTTTCATTATACTGGACAGTGATAAACTGAATGGATTTTTAGAAAAGAAAGCCTTTTTTATGCAATCTGCTACAACTTCTGTCTCCAAGGAGCAGTTTATATACTGAAGAAGTGCCTTGAGAGAAGCATCTAAAGAAAAAAAACCTGTATTCTCTCTGATTTGTGATGGTTTGGAAGGTTCAGACTGCAAGGAAAAACTTGGCATGGAAAACAATTTACTATTCATCTTGCATATTTTTGAGGCTTGAAGAGTCCAGATAACTGCAAAGGTTTTGGTTTAGATTTAGTGATCCTTGAAATCAGATGATCCCAAGAATTTGTTTTGAGGTGTCATGCTCATCTTATACCACTTGCTGGGGTTTGGCCACAGATATTATTAACATGACAGTTTCTCTCCTTGAAAGATGTCTCAGTCAAACCACATGGACCTCTAAGGCCTTAGGACATAGAATATTAAATATGAAACAAGTAAAGGAAGTATGAAATATGTAACCATTAGCAATGTAATAAACTCTTGTCAGATTAGAGTTACAGGCTGCTTGCTCTTGGGACAAGGACACTCACAAAACCAAGCAGATGTGTATTAAGAATGAAAATCAATGCAAATAAATGGCCTGGTTAAGAAAATGCAGTAAATTAGTTGTCCAACAGGGAAATAGCAAATGAGGATTGGGTAGGAACTGACCCTGTCAAATATCTTGTTCAAGAAAGCAGAGAGCAGCTTAAACTAATAATTCACATGCCCATGCTAGCCAAATAAAAGCAGAAAGATTCAAGATGGGATAGGTAGGTAGATCACCTTAGGACAAACACTTAATGTGCAGAAATGGCATAGCTTAAAGTATGGCTGGAAATGATTTGTGTGACCCACAGAAGAAAGCAGCAGAGTTACTCCAACTTTCACTCTGCCAGAAAGGTGCATGACCTCTAATAATGGCCTCAAAAAGAGATGAGTAGAGGTGGTGAAAAAAAAAAGCAATCAGAGCTCTCTGTTCTTTCACTTGTCACTCCTGATGATGACAATGGTTTACTAATGGCTCTGTTGCATTTTCAAGGTGCTATTGTATTTTGGGGGCTCCAGTGTGCAGGACAAAGCCATCACTTCTCTCTGGTCTTAGGAAGCATCATGTGCTCCCATGCCACAGGCTTGATCACATCAGATATTCCACAGAAGGGGAAGGACCATTTGGAAACCTATGCTGTTGATCAAGATATGTGAAGGAAACTTCTACACTCCAGGCAATCATTTCCTTGTCCTTTTCTACCTACAGACACAGCTATAAAGGTACAGGCAGCCAAAGACAAAGCAAAACAAGCCAACGATACTGCAAATGAGGTCCTGGCCCAGATTAAAGACCTCAACCAGAATCTCCTTGGCTTGAGAAACAACTACAGTAAACTTGCAGATGATGTTGCAAAAACAAATGCTGCTGTGAAGGATCCTCTCAAGAACAGTAAGATCATTTTGGGGTTGTTTGGTGTAGGATATTTTTTTTTCAGCTTGTGGTTTTCCTTTCACATCTCAAAATGAAAGTGAGATACTCCAGAATTTCACTCATATAGCCTTACTACAATGGACTGGGATAAAAAAAAACACAAATCTGTATCATTTCTATTTTCTTTATATATATATATTATATATAAGAAGAGTTTTAAGGACTGCTGCTAGTAGTTGGGGAAAAAAAGGCTCACATCAATAGGATGAATAAGTAGTGGATAGATTTGTTCCACAGATTAGGTTTTGAAGTATTTAGGAGGTGAATAATCAAAAGATTCTGATTGGCAATTCACCCCTTGATTCAACCAAAATTCCATGCACAAACTTTGTCTTCAGTTCTGGGAGCAGTGCATGACTTCTTTCATATATGTTACTATTTTTAGTAGAATGCTGAAGATAATTAAGAAGAAAGAGAAAAGGGAGATTCTGGAGATTCTCCCCAGATTGTTGTCAGCTTAATGATACTGGGCACCTAAAAACATCCAGTTCAAGAGGCTGTCATCCTCATTCTATGGACAAATATCCTCTTCAAATTGTATGGAATTTCAATGGAAGAAGTTAACCCCAAAGGCAGTTTGCCAGTGTCTGTCTATTGCAAGCTCCTGATCCTTCACCAACTGAGATACCTGTGTGACCTCAGATAGAATTGATCCACACTGGTTTAGACAATATAAAAAGCATTTATTGATTGAAACAGCATGGTTAGATTATAGTGGGTCATGGAACAAGCAAATCTGTGAAATAATGACCTCTGGCAGGGTAGTGATGAACAACTGAGAAGTGCAGTGATTTCTTGGCACTGCTGGATGTAGACTAGGTATCTGTCCCAAGCCAAGTATTCTAAGGCTAGGTCTCCATTAGCATTTTAATTAAGATTAGAGTGAATCTCTTGATTCTCCCCAGTCACTGTATTTTGTTAACACTGAGGAGTGGTTTGAGTTGCAAACTCTTTCATACCAGGTAAAGCTCAACTGGAAATATTCTCCAGAAATACACTTCTACCACTCTCCAACTCCTAATGAATACTCAGATTAGAGAATGAGACTGAAGTAAATGCAGGGTAAACCACTCCAAATATATATACAGTGAGTGTGTTGGCACTCATGGCTGGCTACATGCTAAAGTAGATATAGCCTCTTTTGTACTTCAGAATTCAGGCCTTAAATTCTCATTATGTAGATGTGCAAGATATCAAAGGTATAAGTTTCTTCTAATTAATCAAATAATCAATATAAAATAATAATCAATATAAAATAATCAAAAAATGTCCTTTAATTTACTTTACTCTTCTGTTTAGATCTTCAAAATCTTTTCTTACTTTGCCTTATCTTTTTTTCTCTTTTCTTTGTCTCCATATCTTGCCTACAGAAATCCGTACGTACCTTTCCTTTCTTGCTGCTATTTTAGTGCCTTTTCCAGTCCATGATGATTCACTGCTTACCACCAAAGCTTCTGCATAGTGCTCTATATTTCACATTCATTGAAATAATGAGTAACTTTTTGAAGGCTCTGAGATAAAAATAACTTGGTAGCAAATTTCACTTATGTGAAGTGTTAAGAAGCATCTTGAAGGTTTAGTCTGAGTGACTAATCAAAAAGTAAATATGCAGGCTTTCATACTTTAGCTGAGCATTATTATTGTTATCATATTATCATTATTATTATTTTCATTCAATAAACATTCATCTGGTAAATGCAGGTTTGTCCCTTTCAGTGTCATCCACACAAACCCATACCCTTATGCTAGCCAAATATTGCAATCCTTAGACTTGATGAGTTCTCAGAGGGGTGGCATGCTGAAAGGCAAAAAAAAGTCATTTGAAGCTTAAAGGAAAAGAGAGGGAAAATACCCTTATGAAATTATAAAGTTCACCTGAAAAAAAAAGAAAATATTTGCAGTTTATTGCCACTGTTTTTTAATGTTTTTTATATATATATGACCTGAATAAAGCTTCCTTCTAGTTGTGGCTGTTATAGTTAATTTGAAACTTAATTCAGAATGGAAACTAACTAGTTTTCCTTAATCTAACATTTTACTTCAAAACTGGAGTTCTGAAAAAAAAAACACAACAAACCAGAAAGTAAATATTTCATTCATAAATGTATTTTGCTACAGGAAATATTTTCCATTAGTATCATCCTGATCTGAAGCACAGTAACTGCTTCCAAACCCTGCTTTATTTAACACCTGCATTTGCTTCTATTGCTCTTTTAGCTTGATTTTAAACATTCTTTAATGATCTTATCCTGTTCAGGTAGCTTCCTGCTCTGTGTGTACCTCACAGTAGTAAATACATCACCTGAGTATTGTGTGTGGAGAATTGTCTTGGATTATGCTATTGCAATGCATCGTGACTCTCTGATACCCTCCCCTAAAACTCTGCCTTGGTCTTTCTTGTGCAGTTGCTGATGCAGATTCCAGTATTAAAACCCTGGAGAAGGAAGCAGATCGCCTGCTAGACAAAATCAAGCCCATCAAAGAGCTTCAGGACAACTTAGGGAAAAACATTTCTCAGATCAAAGAGCTGATAAACCAAGCTCGGAAGCAAGCCAATTCGGTAAGCACTCTTACTCACTTGAGAGTGTTGCTGGGGTTTGATTTTCCACAAGGTAAATACTTCCTAATTCTAAACATGTGTGAAGAGAGCAAATACCAGAGTGTCATTTCATTGTGGTGATTTTCACTCTGTGTCTTAGCTCTTCATTTAAAACATGCAGTTGGTAAATGGGGAATGTCTGTAGGGATGTATCTGGAAAGATTACTGTTTACATAGAATCACAGTATGTTAGGAGTTGGAAAGGACTTCTGGATCTCATCTAGTCCAACCCCCTTGTCAGAGCAGGAGAACCTAGAGCAACTTGCACAGGATGTGTCTAGTTGGGTTTGGAATCTCTCCAGAGATGGAGACTCCAGCAGCTCCCTGGGCAGCCTGGGCCAGTGCTCCACCACCCTCAAAGGAAAAAAGTTCTTCCTCATGTTGAGATGGAACTTGCTGGGTGCTAGTTTTTTTCCCATTGCCTCTAGTCCTGCCACAGAAATGTAAGAATTATTGTGGGTGAGGGTGCAGCAGAAGAGTCCTAACGTCATTGATTATTTTGTGAAAACAAAAGGGTATTATTTTGCCTCAACACCAATATTAAACCCTTGATTTCATTTCATGGAACTTGTATTACCTGAGAATGACTGTCTGAAATTGCTGTGTCTTTGCTTTTCCCATATTTCTGACTTTCTTTGTCCAGTAGCAGTTCTGTGTTCAAAGCTGAGTTAAGAATCTATTTAATGAGTTTGGAGTCCATCTCCCTGACTCAGTAATACTGTAAACTCAGGGATCAGCAGGTTAATACTAAGGTTATTCAGTTTGTGACCTAATGTAGCAAAAGGAAAAAAATTCTTGAAGCTGATCATTAAGAAAACTTTCTGGAAAATGATGGAAAAAATTTATCTACAGAATAATGAGATTATGAGAAAGAAATGTATTCCATATACCTAATGAAATTGGCACATGATATAAATATAGACTACAGTGATAATATGGGTTTGTTCTATTCATCTGCTGTCTAAAGGCTCAGCATTTCTGAGATAAGGAAATGGTGAGTTTGGTCATATCATGGATCTCCTTTTTGATCAAGTTTGCCCTAAGCATCAGGTGATACCATTAGGTACCTCTACTATCATGCACAAACATGTCTAGCTGGAATTGCAATACTGTCATTCTGTCTGTGTTGGCATTATGAAAGCAAAGACAATAGTGATTTTAGCTGTGCTCAGAGCCTGAGGAAACTAGCACATGGCTCCAAATGCATCTGTCATTCAGCTCTGAAAATGAAACTTAGTGCTGGGTATCAGCTCCATTAGGGGCCAGGGAAAAACAGTGATAGACACAGCTGTAGGTTTAAAACTGAATTCTTAAAAGGGATCTTATGTTGGCATAATCAAAGCTATTGATTGATCATCCAGTGTGCTGTGATCCCATCAGGAGTGCTGCTTGTTTTCCTGCCTGCACGGACTACATCTAGTGCTAGAATTCTGCTGTTGCTTACATTAGACCAGTATATTCTCTAGCTATTTGTAATCCATACAGTTCATCCTTTCAAATATCAATGCCAGAAACAGCTTTTATTTCCTTTAAAAAAAAAACCAACAAAAATGCCAGGAAGAAAATTTCATTTTACCTCCTGCGCATATCTCTGGTTCATGTTCATGGGAAGGGAGGAAAAAAAAAGAAAAGTATAATATCCTTATAATTATTTGGAAGCATCTGAAGTTATTTCTAGGATAATAAGTAGTAAACTGAATTCTTTCTGCTATGCTTTTTTTGAAGATCAAAGTGTCTGTGTCCTCTGGAGGCAATTGTATTCGCACGTACAGACCAGAAATCAAGAAGGGAACATACAACACTGTCATTGTCAATGTGAAGACTCTGGTTGCTGACAATCTGCTTTTTTACCTTGGAAGTGCCAAGTTTGTAAGTCTTGCCTCCTGCTTTTTATGTCAGGCTTGCTCAATCAAATCAAACTACTGACAAAGAAGATGAGAAAGGCTTTTTTGTTTTTTTTAATCTCCTAGAAGCTTCAAAGCAGTGGTAGAGACCTTAATATCATCTAGATATTTTCTGTCTTTAATAGAAGGATATATATATATTTTTAACTTTTTAATTTATTTTTAACTAGATGTGAAATGGGAGACTCTACATTAGAGTTTTAAAATTCACAGTGCAAGCAGGGTAATTTTGGGGGTGGTTGTGAGTTTTTTCCCTTGGGAATGAAGTAGCTAATCATCTTGCATCTGTCAAAGCTCCTATTTATTTTAAGTCAAGACTACAACACCAAGCATAATAATGATGAATGATTCAGTTTCCCCAGGAGCCCTGGAGCAGACAGGCTTCTAGAATCATCAATAATAATTCAGTATATAGGAAAAGAATGCTATTTCTAACATTTAGAACTATGTGTTGTATTTACTTACTACACAATGAAGAGGCTAGGTGGCATCATTTATTAACCTGGAATCCTGACATCTCTCTGCCATTCAATGGATGGTTTAGAAATGTTACTCTGAGTTAAATCTTTCTCTTGATGGCTATAATATTAACATTTCTGTAAGTCTAGCAGCTATTTACTACGTGTCACTGACAGAAGTCATTTGCCATCTCTTTGACTTCAGGTTCCTTGTTGAACCGATGAAAGCAGGAAAAGGGGGAATGTCGTTTTTAGATCACTGTGAGAGTTAATGTTGATACTTTTCTGTCTATATATGGGTCTCTGATGCCTCAGTAGACCTGAAATGTGATGAGTTGTGGGGAAATTCCTTTAAATTAAAGTATGCAACTGCTTCTCTTTTCCCATTTTGCATGTAGACTGACTTCTTGGCCATCGAGATGCGCAAAGGCAAGGTGAGCTTCCTGTGGGATGTGGGATCAGGTGTTGGTCGAGTAGAGTATCCAGATCTGACCATTGATGATGGCTTTTGGTACCGGATTGAAGCTTCTAGGCAAGTAGCTATTTCACTTCCAACATTTGTGGTGTTTTTTTTGCTACATCTAACAAATCTTCAAGCTGGCATACCTCAGCTTTACATTGCAATGTTTGCTATGCTTGAAACAAACTGTTGTGAAAGAGAAGATGTTGTAAATCTGAGAAATTCTAGTGTGGTTTAATGAAGGCTTTTCAACCTACATCTAACAGTACCAAAAGTTTACACAGTACAGTGACTATTGAAATGTGAGTTGTTCTGTGTCAGCAATTTCTTTTCCTCACTTATTTTCCCCTCTAGCATCAACAGTCTAGGACTGCTTATATTTCCTTCTGTTTACTTATCACTCTATCGATTCTCTTCCTCAGCTAGCTTCCTTTTAAAGTCAGTGGCAGGTCTCAGCACTCAGATAACTTCTTTTCTCCTTGAATTACAAAGAGCAGCAGCTTTTCTGAATTTCTGGTCCTGATACAGTACTGAGATGAGAGGTCTGCCACCCCCCAGTACCTTGGTTCTTACTCAAAATGCCATTTCCATAGGCAGAATGTCTCTTCAAAACTGGAGAGACAATTTATGAAAACTCCAGGATCAACTATTCCAGAGAGTTAAACTATACTTTGGAGATGAGCTGTTGAATACTTTTGAGCTTCAGATAGCTTCCTATTGAAATTTCACATTTGTTAGTTGATTTGTTAGCTTCTATTTTCCATTCAAATAGAAAATGCATGACATATGGTGTAGTAATTACAGCATAAGGATTACATAACTTTATATCCATTATCTTCTGCTTCTGAACAGATCTTAGCAATTTAGACAACATCATCAGTATTGCAGTTTGATATGAAGCTAATTCCTCCTGCACATTACAGTGAAATTCACATAGTATTAAATGTAGAACAGACAATATAGCCAGAAAATGGGAGAAAGGAGGAGCAAGAAAACAAAACACTCTCATTCTGGTTACATCCATAGCTCTCAGAGGAGGAAATGACATCCAGTTTAAATTACCTAGTGAAATCACAAAAATCAGCCATTCAGAGCAGAGAATTAAATACAATTATAGCCCCATCTCCAGAACCTGGCTTAATGAAACCTTATTGCTAGGAAAACACAAGCCAGGGTATGATACAAATAGCTGAAACCTGCACCAGTTCATATCATGCATATTAAAAGAGCTTCAGGACACAGAAATGCCAGACTTTCATTTACAAGAAAGCTGCTTCAGCAGAATAGGGAGCCAGGACATAGCATAAAAATGCACACATCCTCCAAAAAGCACATTGCCCATTAAGCTGCTTGCTCTGGCTAGAGAGGTGTGCATGCCATTAGTTTGGAACAAAGTGCTGGCTCAGCAATTCCCAACAATTCCAGCTGCACAAATCTCAAGTACAGAGCAGTGGTTAGGAGAATTCCATTGCAGAGACCTTAGTTGGATTTGTGGGATTAAGATGAAGAGCTCAGGACTCATTTTGCATTCTTAAGGCAGATTTTTGTGTATCATGTACCCTACTGAAGTTTCTTCAGCTTTCAGCATTGTAGTCCATTTGATAACTCTCCTCTGACTTAGAGTTTTACTCTTCATTTCCTCACCTTTTTTCTCTCCAAATTTCTGCTTAGTTCCAGCCACAGGCTTTTATCAGCAACCTGGCAGAGTTTCCTGGACAGCTGGAGCAGGGCATCTGCTTTAGAATGGGGACAGCAGATGAAACTCTGCCCTTGCTGAATTTTGCCATGGATTTTGGTGGCACTGACACACAATAATAATGACATGGAATGTTTAAAAGTTGATAGCAGTTCTTAATCAAGGCTCCCAAACTCCTTCAAAAGAAGAGATGTGGTGGCACAGAAGTGGTGAAATTCTCATGGTCACTCAGCATACTGAATAAAATCTAAATAAGGAAAAGCTGACTGTTGAGTAATGATCAGAGATGTTCAGGTTAAATCTACACCAGGATTTTCAGTGTTTTACGACTAAATTGATCATTTCTGTGCTTGTTTTCCAGAGGCACTTTTAATTTTCATCACCTTTATATTTAAAGCGTATTAGTGCTTTGCATTTTATCCTATATACTTGTGAAAAATGGAAATATTTGCATTTCTTTTTATGGAATTGAAGTAAAATTTCACTATTCATATATATATATTCATTATATGAATATATTTCATAGATTCATGAATGTAACAATATAATGTGTAATATAATATATATTATAATATATAACAANATATTAATGTTTCTTACTATTATTACTATTATAATTAATAAATATTAATTAATTTCCAATATAATGATTCATTCATAATGAATTGTTATAATAAGTAATATTATTGTTACTATTATTACTGTATATTAAAAATTAATATTATAATGTAATATTATAATTAGTATATTAGTATATATTCATATATAGTGTATATATCTATTATATTCATATTCTAAAGGAATTCCCCTATATTTTGACAGCCCAGGAATTTATCAAATGTCACTGACAGTTACTTACCTGCTTACAGAGGCAAACCTGATTGGCATCAAGAACAGCAATCAATCAAAGCAGCAATTAGCCAAGGAAAATCTGGCATAATAGTGAGTGACCAAGTGATGCAAAGCAGGTTTGCAACCTGCAAACAATGTCAGTTTTGTGAAAGAGTCACATGGATGACAGAATATTCTTGAGACTCAGGGAAACAATGTCACTTGACTTGAGCAGACCTCAATTAGGAGCAAGGCCTCATTAGCTGTGATTTTAATCAAGTGTGATTCCCATTGGCTTAGTTGGTAATGACAAGAGTTTGAGCAGAGCCCTTCCTTTGAGGGGAAAAGGACACTTGAGTCACAAGTTCACTCTAGACACAGCTCAGCAAGAATTAAGTCTTAAACTGCTGTGGCAGATCTAAGTCATACTTTGCAATGAAGATTTTCTGTGCTCTCAAAGAGCAGAGGTTTCTACATGGTATTTTGTAATCTAATGTGGATGACTTCCAAAAGTCATCTCATTTATGTTGTGCATCTCCTAAAGAGCATGGATGATGGCATTCTGTAAATTTGTTCAGATGATGAGCCACACAGTGCTGCCACATCTTCTGTAATCCCCCAGGCTTGCAGAGCTAGCACCAGAACATGATCTTCTAACAAGATGACTTGTCATCCACCACGATACCAAGGTCTTTTTGCTGTCAAGTTAGCCAAGTTCTTTCTTCAAGCTCAATTCTCCTCCCGAAATAAAGGGAATTATTTATGGAAGAGACTCCATTGTTAGCAGTTCACTTTGTTAGAAGAAGAGAGACATCTGTGCTATTTGTGGCATATTAGACACCCTAAAAAGTGTCAGCTTGCTCATTGACTTCTCCATTGTTGCACTTGGATGTTCTTCAACTGGAAGCTTTGCAGATAGATATTTTTCTTATTGAAAGCCTTCAGATCCCTGGCTACAAAGGAGACTACAGATCTACAAAGGTATTCCCCAGTGATTGGAAATTGAAGGGAGAATGGCAAGAGGATGGAGCCAGGCTCTTCTCAGTAGTGCCAAGCTGTGGGCACAAACTGGAAGCCAGGAAATTCCAGCTCAAGATGAGGAAGAACTTCTTTACTCTGACGGTGACTGAGCACAGGCACAGGTTGCCCAGAGAGGTTGTGGAGTCTCCTTCTCTGGAGAGATTCCAAACCAGCCTGGACATAATCCTGAGTATTATGCTGTAGGGGACCCTGCTAGAGCAGGGAGGTTAGACTAGATATATTTAGATAGATGGAGAGATAGATAGAAGGATGGATAGATAACTAATATATATAATATATATAGGACTATATATATTTAAATGTCTTTTTTTCCAGTTCTTTGTTATTTTCTAAGAAAACTCTCAACTCCTTCTTCTTTTGAGTAATGGATTCTGAACCAAAGGAATTTCTGAAGAGTGTTTTTTTAGACAGAAAATGCATAGTCTTATAGGATTGTTCCACACAGGATAACAATGTCTTCATTTAGCTTATTCAGTAGCCTCAGCTGTGCAGTCTTCCTTGCTGTGCTCTAAAGGTAAGTTCTTCAAGTAAAGCTTTATTTCACAGAAATGACAGTTTTTTCCTGAAAGGTATGCTTTTTAACTCTTAGTTTCCTTCTTATTTCAATACCTCAAGCCAACCTTTTATCACAGGAAATCCAGCACCCTATTAAAACTGAGAGAAAGCAGCAATTTCCAATGTTCTCCATAAATCCACACTGTGTGATCTCCCTCTGCCTACCTCAGCTCCCAGCCACTTCCACCACATTACTGACCATACTAGATAATTCATCTCACATGGCAGGTTTGGCTCACACTCCCATGCTGATATCTACTCCCTGGAGCTGCGTTCACAAAGCATGGCCATCATGATGATGAGTCCGACCATCCCTGCAATGAGCAGGGACAATTTCAATCAGATCATGCCCCTACTAAAAGATGCCATCTAAAGTAGACTGTAGAGTCTATATGCTTATTATTTTATTTTATTTTATTTTTAAATGTCTAGGACTGGGAAAAATGGCACCATATCAGTGCGAGCTCTAGATGGTCCTAAAGCCAGCATTGTGCCAGCCACATTCAGTGCTGTCTCTCCACCTGGATATACCATTCTGGATGTAGATGCTAATGCCATGCTGTTTGTTGGTGGTTTAACTGGAAAAATAAAGGTAATGTCTTGCTTGGTGCTACTAATTAACATATATTTTCCAGTGGCATTCTTTAGAAAACAATTAAATGAACTGTTTAGTTCCTGATCAATATTTTAGGGTTGGTTGTTTTTTTTTTTATATTAACATTGCAGAAAATATCCTCATTTAGCATCAAGGAAAAAAAAAAGCTCATGTTCAAATTTTCCCAAAGAGTGAACTCATTTTTTTTTACACTGAATTTTGTATATGTCCCCAAGTGTTGCAGTAACACAATAATTTATGATCCACATTTCTGGTTTTTAAAAAGTTCAGCTTTCTAGATGCTTTGGGAATATGTGGACAGACAGATTCTTTTCTTACAGACAGTATGGTGAGTGTACATTTCAAGAGAGACAAGGAGAAAATCAGAGGATGGAAGAGGGATGGAGGAAGTAAATTCCACTTGCTTCAGTTCAGTTGCTTGAAGCCCAGCTTCAGCTTGGAAAAATATGATCCCAGAGGTCTTTTCCAACCATAAAAATTCTCAGATTGCATATCCATGTGTTTGGGAGCAGTCAGGTAACTGCAGTTTAGAACTTGATCACAGCTCCTGAATTCAGTAAAAAACAATCTGAGCCCACTTGCACAACAACTTAATTGAGACATATCTGACTTGGACAAACATTGACAGGAACAGGGACACATTCCATATGATTTGGGGCTAGGACATTGCAAGTCAATCCATGGTAGTAGAGCTCAGATCTACTCTCTCTGTTTTATCTGAAGCACAAAAAAATCATGAATGTTTTCAAGTTCTAAAGATGGAGGTGTGATGAATCTTGATGTTTCCTGATGAACTTTAAGGGTGTAAGTAACTGCCATGCATTTTCTTTTAGGTAATTTGATTTAATATGAGAAATAGGCAAGGAAATCAGCTGAGGAATTTCTTGGAGAATTATATCTTGGAAAAAACCAGCCTGTGGATCACCTTTTTCTTCATCCTCCTTACATTCTTAAACCTCTGCTCTCTACCTTCCTATCTAGAGGCAACTAAATGTGTTTACTTTCTTCTGTTAGCCCTAAAGAAGAAGCTTTGAAACATATTTGTGAAATTAATGACTCCTCAGCTGCTAGAAGTGTTTCTGTGCTGCAGAGATTAGTGAACCTTGCACAAGCAGAATGTGCTCCCTGGCTTGCTGCACTCTGTCCCTTTGAGCTGCTTTAGCAAAGGGGATGCAAGGAAACCAAGGAGAGGGGCTTTATCTCCCACTACTTCTCAGCTTTCACTACTTCTCAGCTTTCTCTCCTTCTTGGCTTTTTGCTGTTGGATAAATTCTGATTTCCACTATGAGAGTCTGGTTTATACAGCATTTTAATTTTGGTAACTCTAGCAAATGCATGGGCAGGTGGGTTTTGACTTCTTGTCTTTGAGTGATCTCCAGGAGGTGAGTAATGAAAATTCAACCTCAAATGCCAGCCTAAACCCAAACTTTATATTAATTTGATTTTAGAGTTCTCTTTTGAACTATCAGAAGGTGATTGGGGAAAGCAGTGAGAATATTAATACCATTTATATTTGTACAGCTCTAAAGCATCAAACCTCCCAGACTGGAGCTTTGAACTGATTTCTATTTAAAAAAGAAAAATTCTTGTGTTCACATTGAGGAACCAGAGAATCAATGATGCAGAAACTCAGCAACAGCTGCTCCTGTGCCAGAGTATAAAGTAGTTTTGTGCCTAGTCCTAATTTTTGTAGCAAAGCTGTCACATTAGACTCATTTTTATATGTTTTACTTGTTGCCACCTCTAGGTTTAAGTGTTATGACTATTTTAGTGTTAAATGAAGAGCTCTTAGTATTGCAGTTTGATGGTAGAAAAGGTGAGGCAGAGGTGTAGAGAGAGATGATGTGTGCTATTTGAGTAACCAGGCCCCAAAGCTGCTACCTGTCACTCCAATAAAGGATGTCACCACTCCTAACAAAGGTCATCTCACTTAAATTGCACTGGCAGAGGGAAAATGGGTTTGAATTCTAAAATATGTAATATCTTCATGCTCATTAGTGGTTGCATTTGCTTGGGGATTTCGTTTAATGATTAAATTCTAGCAGTGTTTGAATAATATTTATTCAAGAAGAATTGTGTGTATTTAGGAAGAAGAGATTTAGCAGAATCTCTGGGGGGGGGAAAAGGGTTCAAGGACTCTTGATGTTTCAAAGTAAACAAAGGGGCAAGGAACACAGTTTAGATTTAAATCTGAACCCTTTCCTGAATGGTTTTTCTTTTCTCCTTCAGTTAGATAGAGGCAAAGGTGAGTAGGGAGAACAATTCAACACATAAGAGACTCGTAGGATCAAGGGTGAGGTGCAATGCTGAACCAGAGCAGGAATTATGAGTGCTGCAGAAATCAACCATTTTCAACCCCAAGAAGAGCTCTCCAGATATTTTCTGGAGAACTCTCCATTTATTTTTTTTCACCCTAGTCAGAAAAACCTTCCTGATTTTATATCTTATTTTTTCTCCAAGTACCTAAAGACAAAGGTAGAGGCAGGAGGACAGTGTGTGGTAAGTTTGGTATGACTGGTGGATTTGAAATTTAGGGTTTTCAACACTCTCAGATTTACACAGTCTGTGAATTAAAAGATAAATGATTACTTTGGGGGGAATTTTTGTTATCCTGTGGTACAGTTGTCAGGCTCACAAAAGGAAGACTTTAACTGAGACACTGTTTTAAAACCACAAAGCTCTTTGATGTTTAACAAGGGCACTGATTTTTTTTTTTTTATCTTTGTCTCAGAAATCTGCTTTCTCATATTTTTGGGGGTTTTGGAGTGCTTTAGATTTGTCCTGGCATTTTGTCCACATCCCTTTTTGCATACATTTTTGCAGTGCAGTTGAAAGAAAAAAAGCTCATTTTCAGCCTTTAAAAGCTCTTTCATCTCACTTGAGTAGAAGGCTATGATACTTCATTGTCATGAATTTCTCAGAAGTGACATTAAGTTCATACTTGCTGCTGATTAAAACCTTCCCAATTACCCTGCTAAACATCCCTAGCACATTAAGTCTTTTGAGTCATACTTTTCCTTGGATGTTTTCAAGTTGCACTTCTCCATATTCTCTTGCAGGGTCTTAATATTTGTGATTACTGTATAGAAAACAGCAGGTGCTTGTCTATCTCAAATAGCTAAGTATATAGATTTATTTTTTTTCAATCAGCCCATACTGATGAAGTGAAATTTAAATGGAACTAAGTATTTTTAGAAGGATAATTTTGAGCTGAGTACTCTGTGTACTGCCGAATAAGACTACCTTGATCATGGTACCATGTTAGAATCTAATGAGCATTCCCTCAGATGCATGAGCCTAGCTTAATGACTTTTGATGGGCTATGAGGTTTAGTTCCTTTGCCATCTGCACTTTATCTACTCAGAATCCAGCAGGAACTTTACAGGTGTAGCCACTTGAGTTCACACTTGGCCTTTTGCCTTGGATGATCTGCTCAGTTTCCAACTAAGTACTGCAGAAATACTTTGCTTATTGTGGGCAAGGTTCCTCATTGTCCTTTCTAAGAAGTCTTAGACAAAAACCCACATAGATTTGGAACCAGTGGGAGTGGGCAGCTCTCTGAAAGCTAACAGTGACTTTGAAGCCAGGGCAGCTCCTTGTTGTCCAGGATTACTTCTGCCAAGGCCTTCCCCAGAAGATTTATTAGCAATGGGCTTTCCCATTCCAACTGATGGACAGTTTAGCTCACATTTTCACTGTTCACTTGTTCTATATGACAGATTCTCAGATTTAATATTACTCTTGAGATTTAAGATAATACGAAGCAGCTCTTGGATTTGTGTTTTTCATACCAGTTATGCTTTCAGACACACTAGATCACTTCCAATTGGTTTAGTGGCATGGTAGTCATAGGTAGATGGTTGGACTTGATGATCTTAGAGGTGTCTTCCAACCTTAATGATTCTATTGGAAAACAGCTCTGGGAAAAAAGCTCTGGGAGTGCTGGTGGCTAGGAGGATGCCCATGAGGCAGCAATGTGCCCTTGTGGCCAAGAGGCCAATGGCATCCTAGGATGCANGGTTCCTTCCAACCCCTAACATCTGTGATAGTATGAGTTCTAATGTGGTTTGTGTTTTCTGTTGCAGAAGTCAGATGCTGTGAGAGTCACCACCTTCACTGGCTGCATGGGTGAAACCTTTCTAGACAGCAAGCCCATAGGACTGTGGAATTTCAGGGATATTGAGGGTGACTGCAAAGGATGTGCTGTCAGGTAGGTAAAGCACTGACTGTCTCCCATTCTGCTGTGGGAGGACCCTGTTTGCAGTGACACTGCATTCTGTTGGTAAGCAGCAGGAATTTCCACTGCAGCTATCAAGTTCCAGCAGAAAGCTATGGTCTGTCTGCAATACTGAAAGTCGTAGCAAGTACAAAATACCAAGCAAGTCCTAATGGAAATGCCTAAAGAAAACTGTAGAAAACTACATTAAAAGCTCCCTTTTCATGGATTCATAGAATGGCCAGGTTGGAAGGGACCTTAAAGATCATTTAGTTCCAACCCCCCTGCCATGGGCAGGGATGCCACACACTAGACCAGGTTTCCCAGAGCCACATCCAACCTGGTCTTGAACACTGCCAGGGATGGAGCATCCACAAGCTCTCTGGGCAATCTTTTACCTTAACCCACTACAGGAAAGAGTCCTGCTCTGCAAAATCTAATTGCAAAACCTTAACTGTTAAATGTAGCTATGGAAGGTGAGAGGACTACATTCAATACAAATGTGCCAAGCTAAATGGCAAACTTGTTCCTGGCCAATATTTCACATGTAGGTCCCTTGTTCAAATTCAGTTAGATTTATGATTAAACCAAAAGGTTGCCATCTTGCAGCTGGCTGGTCTGTGTGACAGAACTGGACAAAGAGTCAATCATAAATATCCTGTCAAACAAACTCAAGGCCTGATCTTTTCTGTTTTGTAATGACAGGAATGGCAAAAACTCTAGAGGCACTGGTATTTCTGCTCTTGTGAATTACAGTTTTCAGTTTGGGACCCCCCCAGCCCAGAAGTTGTAAACTCACTAATAATAACAAACCCAAGATTAATTACAAGATGGTAGAGTACATAATGTTATTTTGCATTCAGGATTGCAAAATGAGGCATTGCAGACCATGCTCTCCTTAGGCCCATGGTTTAGTGGTGTGGTAGTGCTAGGTATGGTTGGATTTGATGATCTTAGAGGTCTCTTCCAACCTTCATGATTCTGTGATATATGTGACATATTCCTCTTCCAGCTTCCTCCTGGATGTGTTTTTGGTGAGCTGAGCTCACTGCTTCCTATGTCAGAACAAGGGGTTGATATGAAATCAAGTTCAGGAAGATTCCCAGCAGTTCTTTCTCTTTTGACCTTCCACAACAGAGGAAAAAACATTGGAATTGGCCCTTTTTTAGCCCACAGGTGGCAGATGGTGAAGGGACAGTCCAGTTTGATGGTGACAGCTATGCCATGGTGAGCCGGCCGATCCGCTGGAACCCCAACATCTCCACAGTCATGTTCAAATTCAGGACCTTTGCATCCAATGCCCTGCTGATGTATCTGGCTACTGATGACTTGGTAAGAACAAGCAGCTAACCACCACACTCCTGACAGCTTTCAGGCCATCCTCACAGTGGCTGAATTCATCATATTATGAAAGCAAAGAGTAATTTAGGGTAGTGCTGCCCTGGTATGATGTTGCCTGGTGTGATGCTTCAAGTGAAGACAATGTTGTAGTGGGGAAGTTGATTACCTAGTGTTTACTAACTGGGAGCATTATGTTAGGCTGAGGCTGAGCTTTTCTGAGAAACTGGAATTGATTATTAATCAATTTTCACTTCTCCCAAATCATAGAATCATAGAACAGTTCCAGCTGGAAGAGACCTTGAAGCTCATCAGTGCAGCCTTTGTCCTAGCCCTAGCAACCTGCTAAATGATGCCTCCCAATGCAACATCCACCTGGCTCTTAAACACCTCCAGGGATGGGGACTCAAGCACCTCCCTGGGCAGCCTGTTCCAATGGCTCACAACCCTTGCAGCAAAGAAATTCCTCCTCATGTCTAGCCTGAACCTCCCCTGGGGCAATTTCCATCCATTTCCCCTTGTCCTATCACTCTCCACCAGGGAGAACAGACCAATCCCTGCCTCTCTACAACCTCTCTTCAGGTAGTTCTAGAGAGCCAGGAGGTCTCCCCTCAATCTCCTCTCTTCCAGGCTAAACAGGCCCAGATCCCTCAGTCTTTCCTCCTCAGGCTTATGTTCTAAGCCCTTTAGCAGCTTGGGAGCCTCTGTCCCCTCTCCAGCACCTCCATGTCCCTCTTGGAGTGAGGGGCCCAAAACTGGATGCAGTACTGGAGGTGAGGCCTCCCCAAAGCTGAGCAAAGGGGCAGGATCAGCTCCCTGCTCCTGCTGCCAACACTGTTCCTGCTCCAGGCCAGGATGCCCTTGGCCTTCTTGTCCCCCTGGGCACACTGCTGGCTCCTGTTCAGCTGTCACTCAGCACCCCTAGGTCCCTCTATGCTATGATGCTATGATTCTATGACATTTGTACATTACATTCCTGGGCAGCAAATGCCTAATCAGGCATTTAAAAAATACAGTTAAAACTCCTGTAGTGTCATATGCCTCTTGCCAAAAGGAACAAGAACTATCATTTGTGTATCTTTTTTCTCAACAGAAGGATTTCATGAGTGTAGAACTCAGCGGCGGGCGAATAAAAGTCAGCTATGATCTGGGTTCAGGTACAGCTTCTGTTAGCAGCAACCAAAATCATAATGATGGCAAATGGAAATCTTTCACCCTCTCAAGAATTCAAAAGCAAGGTGAGTTCCTGTGCTGTTAGTACCATGAGTTTCCCAGTTGCCTGTGCAGTGCAGCTAGCCATCTAATCATGGGGAAGATGGGGTGCCAAATTGCTAGTGATTTAGCAACTTCTTTGGCTTAGATTACAGGTGTGTGGAGTTGCATGTGAGTGATTGCACTGCCAAACAGGTCTTTTATGAACAGGTAGCTTAATTTTCAGGCATAGTTGTGCTTTTGAGTGGAGAGGAAAAAAAAAAAGAAGCTTTTTCATCAGTTCCCTGTTGTTGTTCAAAATCATAAGCCAAACCTGTGTGATTTTTGTTAGGACAGCACAGGTTTTTGTGCTGTACTGTCCTCTCCTGCTCAACATATCCCAAAGCACTTCAAAAAAGTTGCTTTGGTACTAGTAGCTTGTGTACAGTTAGTAGGCAAGCTCAAAACTAGTTTATATTCCCAAATGATATCCAGTATGCCATGACCTGAATCTGCAACAACTGTGCACACCTTCAAATTTGCTACTGAATCTTTAACTTGATGCAAAATGTGAAGTAGTGGCATTTGCTAAGATGGCAAAGAATGCTGCCTATCATACTGGGGAAAAAAAAAAACATTTTATCTGTTTGGTTTTAATCTAGTTAGAGGACTGGTAGAACCTTACCTGAAACCAACTTGATTTATGACATCTGTGACATTTTCTGTGACTTGTACCCTGAAATCTTACTGTATTCTGAATCTTGAGGGTCACCATGAGCCCTTGGACACATTCTTCCTCCTCTGCCCCCTGCAATGCCAATTCTCTACTTGACCTTTACCTCTCAAACAGGAACCCCAAGAGATTGTAAGCAATCTCTTGCATTTAATGGTCTGAAAACCAAAAAAGAGACAAAAGGGGGGGAAAGAAAACAAGCAAAGGAAAATAATGAAGTTAAAAAGGAAAGGAGGAGAAAATAACACTTTGCATCTGTGTGGTAAAATGTACCTTTCTTTCTTGAGGGCTGCTTAGCATTGTTGACTATATATATATTCTGTATTAATGCATACCTTTAAAATACACATGGAACAAGCTTTTAAATAGGGTGGTTACATGTAGTGCATCCCTGACTCCAGACTGGGATGAGACATGACAGCTTGGGGTTTGGAAATGGTTCAGAGTGACTGAACACCAATCACCAAGACACATAATGGCAATGCTTAGAAAACTTTGACACCACAAAAAATCCTGCTCAAGTGACAACCTTTGGACTGAACTCACCCATTACAAGTAAAATGATCTTTCTGTCTTGACTTGGTCCTGAAATGTTAGCTCCAAGTTACAGTGACAAAAGAAGAGCATAGCAATTGAAAGAGGCTTAGAAAATACATCAAAATAAAGCATACAGAGTTGCTATAGCTTTTCAGGTTGTTATGGAGGCAGAGGAGAGGGCAGATCTCTTCCCCTGCCCATAATTGACAATTTGGAAGTCCAATGTCTTATCTACAAAATACAACCCTCCTTGCCTCTCCCCTCCTAAGCCTCCAAATATTTCTCTGTTGGTTTCTTACATGAAGACATCATTATTCCTGGTCTGATAATTTGAAACTCTTCTCCAATGTCTTCCAGCCAACATATCAATTGTAGACATAGACACCAATGAAGAGGAGAACATGGCAACAACTTCTACAGGCAGCCACTTTGGGCTCAACTTAAAAGGGCATGAGAAAATATATTTTGGGGGCTTGCCAACCCTCAGAAATCTCAGGTAATGTGGCTCAAAGCAATTTCTTTATGCTTGGTAAGGGAATGTCAAGGCAGTGTAATCTTATTCTCTGTGGTTATTTCTCAAGTTCACTTGCAGTAAGGGACTGGTGAGTTCCCAGTGGAGCTTATATTGCCACACAGACCAACACTTCATTCCATATGTTGTGTGTTTCAATGTATTTCACACACTTTCCATTACACAAACACACTGGAAATAGCAGGAAAGGTGCAGCACATCTCTCTGATCCTGTGCAAGAACCAGGATCTAGCTGCCTTCTGCTTTATTTGTATGTGATGAATAGAATTTGTGACTTCAAACTTCCAGAAATGGCTCCATACCTCCACATAATTAAGTGGGAATGTTTAACTTGTGCATAAGTAGAAAAACTGAACTCCAAACTGCTCCTCATGGGATCACTGTTAAATGAGGGTGCATGGTTTTGCACCATTAGGGTCAGTATATTTTCAATAGATATAAAAATATTGTGTTTAGCTAGAACTGAAAATTATTTGTAGATATAAGTTCCAGTATTCCTTAGATTAAATTCCTCCTGTATTCAGGACTTAAAGTATATGATACAATACTTTGTATACTATAATATACTACAATACTATATATACTATCTATATAATACAGTAGTATATATACTATCCTATATACTGCAATATCCTAACATATATTTCATGTAAGTAGAATTACTATAGATACTATCTATGTAGTACAATAGTATATATACTATCCTATATACTACAATATGCTACCATATATTTAATGTAAGTAGAATTACTATAGATACTATCTATGTAGTACAATAATATATATACTATCCTATATACTACAATATGCTGCCATATATTTCATGTAAGTAGAATTACTATAGATACTATCTATGTAGTACAATAATATATATACTATCCTATATACTACAATATGCTGCCATATATTTCATGTAAGTAGAATTACTATAGATACTATCTATGTAGTACAATAATATATATACTATCCTATATACTACAATATGCTGCCATATATTTCATGTAAGTAGAATTACATAAGGCAACCTTTTCCCTTCACAAGCTTGATCCTGAGTTCCTTACACAAACAAAATGCCAGTATTTATTGGTAAACTATTTGCTTTCACTTAAGCTTTAATAAACTAAAGAAATGGGTTAACAGATACTTGAATTCAGTGCATGATTCCAAATAGACCAAAACACTTCCTTGAGGTTGAAATGAATATTCAGCAGCTTTGCAGTGTGAAGAACAAGAGAATTCAGTGCTACAGTGAACAGATGAGCAGGACAGAAACAAGGCCATTCATCTCTGTCAGCTTTAGCTAGATGGCCTAGTGACAGCCTTGAAATAGTCTTGTGCACAAAGAACTGTTGTGATTAGGCCACAGACTGATCTGCAACGAAAAGAATGGACATATTTGTTAATTTAGTAGGTTGATAACTGACCTCTGATGGCAAATCACCCAGCAATAAAAAGATCTGAGTTCTGTTTGACTCCTGAAACACAGCACTGTGTTATGGAATTGTCAAATCACACCAGTGCCTAACAAAATGTCTAGAGTAATTATCTTCCAGTAAATCCTTTGTGGTTTCTTAGAAACTCCACAGCTCCTTGGCCCTGTGGTAATCATTTGGCCTCCAGCTATGATTCATTAGTCAGTGGGGCAAGATGACTGTTAGGGTAAATTAGAATCATAAATAGTGAAAGGAGGATTAGGGAGAAGCTGAGCTACTGCAAACAATAGATGCTGAGGTACCCATGACTCTGTAATTACCCTGTTCTGCCAAATTCTTTGACAGAGGTTGTTTTCACTCATGACCAAGTATAGCACCAACTTGTAAAAGCTCTCAGATACATTAAATTTGCTGCAGAGTTAATTATGATAGCCTGAGAGCGTACACAGAATCTCACCTGTTACGTGTTGTTTGTAAACCATGTTTATCTGCATCACTGTGACATATTGGAACCTTGCTAATAAGTCTCATTTGCCACAATTAATGTAATTTTATTTCTTTTTTTTCCATGTCTTTCTCTCTCACCCTAGTGTGAAAGCAAGGTAAAGATAATCAGATTACTTGCATGACTTGCATGTGCCTAGTTAAATGCAGCTTGAAAGCAGAGGCTGCAGCACAGCAGAAGCAGGATCAGAGCAGCATTTACACCAGCTGTTAGGCTAAGACTGTTCATTCAGCTTGCTGCAGCAAGCAAAGCTGCTCCCATCTGCTTAATGCTGTCATCTTCCATGCTGTGCACACACCTACACAAGCAGCTTTTTAGTTTTGCTGACTTTCAGCTGGGCTTGGTTGCTGATGCTGGGAAGCCAGGCTATGGTAAGCTTTGGGCAATAAGAGCTACCCAGTCCTGGGCAGGCAGGGAAGGAGTTACTGAGGAAGGTATGAGAACAAGGTGCAGGGTTTTGTGAAGTTTTCTGAGATGAAGACCAGGAGGATGAAGCAGGGATAGAGGTGGTCACCCTTTTGGTGTTTTTTTTTCCCCTTTTTTCTTATAATGCTTGGAAAAGACCTCTGAGATAGATCATCAACTCCAACCTTCCACCCAACACTCCATGCTCACCACTAAACCATGGCTCTAAGCACCACATCTACATGTTTGCTGAACTCTTCCAAGGATTGTGGCTCCACCACCTCCCTGGACACACTGTTCCAATGCCTGATAACTCTCAGTGAAGAAATTCTTCCTAAGATGTAATCTGAACCTCCACTAGTGCAACTTGAATATTTCCTCTTGTCCTATCACTTGTAACTTGGGAGAAGTTTTCAGCTGCCAAAAAAGCTTTTGCATTTTAAAGCAATTTTCAGCACTTTTAGTTGGTAAACTGAAGTACATGATGCTTAGAATTTCTGCCTGTGTTTTCAGTTTACAGCAATTTGCATCCATTATTTTGCTTTGATGTGCTCAGGTATGACCTGTACTTCACAATGATTTGCAGTTTAATTCCTGCTTGGAATTAGAAAAAAAAACAACTTCAACTCCCATCCNAGTGCAACTTGAATATTTCCTCTTGTCCTATCCCTTGTAACTTGGGCGAAGTTTTCAGCTGCCAAAAAACCTTTTGCATTTTAAAGCAACTTTCAGCACTTTTAGTTGGTAAACTGAAGTACATGATGCTTAGAATTTCTGCCTGTGTTTTCAGTTTACAGCAATTTGCATCCATTATTTTGCTTTGATGTGCTCAGGTATGACCTGTACTTCACAATGATTTGCAGTTTAATTCCTGCTTGGAATTAGAAAAAAAAACAACTTCAACTCCCATCCTCCATCCTGAGAATGATTATTTCCTCCCAAATTCCAGAAATCTTTGCTTGTGTTCCCATGGAATTGATCCTAATTTGGAAAGGGGGAAAAAAGAGCCAAGAATTTATGCAAGATCTGAGTGAAGCTGGACTTTGTTTTGTATGTTTTTGGAAGGGAAAAAGGAAGCCTTAAAACATCAAGTGTCCAATGTTTGTAAGAACATAGAGTTCATATGGGTTGGGAATTCTTAGTACAAGGAGGATANTTAGAGGTCTCTGCCAACCTTAATGATTCTGTGGTTCTAAGGTAAGAGCAACTGTTTGTAACAAGGGCAGTCTGTAAGTGGCCTCTGGGCATTGCTGCTGGGAAGATGAGTCTTCAGGACTCTAAAGAAACTAGGGAAGAGCTAGGAAATAACTAACTAAATAAAAAATGAAAGGTAAGCAGAACTATATAACTGTAAATAAAGCAGAGTATGGATTAGTTTAGGAAACTAGAAGCTTGCTTTAGCTTACCTAGAGGATGCTAATTTGCCAGAGAATTCCCCCATGCTTTCTAGGATGGCTATAAAGCAAAGAATGGCTTTCAGCACCAAACCATGCAGCTGAATAGTATCTGTGCAAAATGGGTTGGGTTTGTAATTAATATTCTATAAAATCTTTTTCTTTCCTTCCAGGAAGCTGAAATGTTCAGGGTTTTTTGGTGTTTGTTTTTTTTCTCCTCACAGTTTTAACTCCTTATTTATTATCCAAAATACTTTTCCTTTCTTTGAGTTGTTCATATTATTCAGCTATTCTGGTTAAGACTCATAGGGAATAATGTGAGTGAATTAATTAGTGCTTTGGGGTTTTGTTGTTGGTTTTATTTCTTTGTGTTTACTCTTCCTGGTATGAATGGCTAATATTTTTCTGAAGTGACTTTTTAAGGGTTTTCTTCTTGCAAGCCTGGTTCAGATATTCAGTTATGGGCTCACTCTGGGGTTCCCAAGTCTGGGAAATCATACTTTTGCATCCAAGCATGCTAGCTTTGCTGGTACTTTCAGGGATTTTCTCATTCCTTCTGTCAAACAGCTAATGAGACAAACCATGGAACTTTGCAATTCTCTTACAATGTTATCCTCTCTTGGATAGATACTTAGGTTCTGTAACAAATCTAAGTGGTTTGTTTTCTTTAATTGCCTGAGAAAGTCAAATGTATTGCTGTGTCATAAGAAAATGTGCAGCAGTTTTTATAGGAAAGATAGTGCAAACATTAAATATATCAAAATGAAATGTCAGCCCACCTGAACAGAAAGAATTCCTGAAGTATAAGGGAAGAGAAGAGAAAAGAGAAGAGGAGAAAAGAGAGGAGAGAAGAGAAAAGAGGAGAGAAGAGAGGAGAGAAGAGAGGAGAGA
>VWZO01016814.1:26709-44068 GCA_013396975.1 Bucco capensis | reverse complement strand
TCTAGGATTCTATGACTTGTCAGGCACTACTGGAGTCTCCACAGCACATGCAGCCATCTGGGTACCTGGAAATGGGAGCCTAGGCTTTAAGATCACAGAATGACAGAATCATGAAGGTTGGAAAAGATCTCTAAGATCCTCAAGTCCAGCCATACCTATCCACCATGTCACTAAACCCTAAGTAGAACATCTAGATGTTTCTTAACCCCTGCAGGGATGGTGACTCTAGCACCTCCCTGGGCAGCCTGGGCCAAGACTTTAACAACTCTTCCAGTGAAGAAATTCCTCCTAACATCCAAAAGGCATGTCCCAAGCCACAAAGTGATATTTATCAGCTTTTTAATGCTCTAGGGCAGCATTTTGGATTAATTCCCACAAGGTGGAGTAGTTGTAACACGAGGGCTCTGATCCATCTCTGTTGGAAGCTGAAAATAAGCAAATTTGCAGTATAATGAGGCTACCATAGGAAGATAAGGAACCAAGCAGCAACAAGGTAAAAAGGATTATCCAGTTTAATGCTCAGAGTGCAGACAGCAGTCATATTATCCCTTGATCAAGCATTAGAAACAAAGTAAGAAAGCACAGAAACACTTGAGAGTGTGAGTGTGCTTTCTGAGATGCCAAGCACTAACTTTTAAACAGCACAATTGAGAGGAATCTCTCTACTCATTAATAGCAGCAACTAGTAGCATTGTAACTAGATGAGTTTTGTATCTCACATATCTAGAGCAGTGACAACTTGAATTAGGAGTTTAACAGAAAAATAGAAATAAAACATCATTACTCCACTATCTCTCTTGGAAAAAAAAAAAGAAAACTTTTAGTATTCTGAAGACTTGAAAGTATTTTCAATAAGGCAAGCTTTGGGATAGTTTTTATGTTCATCTAAGTGAGTTCTCCAAAATATTTTTCTGGGGACTATTGCAAAAAAAAAAGTGTAACTGCAGTGTAATAATGACCTAGCACTCACAGGACAGTTAGTTACAGTTAGAAGCTCAGTGTAGAAGGACTAGATAGTGAAAATATATTGACAAGACTTAAGTGTAGCTGAAGAGTTCAGTCTTGTGGTGCTCAGCTAATATGAGAGATTATTTAGCAGACAGGTTTAATCCCAAGGCACTTGAAGGCCATTCCTGAAAACAACAAAGCTGGGCTATTTTAATAGAGCCTGATGCTCCATGCTTAGTGCACACTCCTGTAAAGCTGCCTGTCCTTACATTAAGGGAAAGCAGACACAGGCTTGTGAATAACACCTAGAAGTATTTTAAACATATACTACTAAGTTTTTTTTTCCCTTATACTGACATTTCCACATCAAGCTAATGAATGTTGACTATTACCAGTCAGTATTTACCAGTAAATCATCAGTGCATGCTTGCTGTCACTTCAACCATCACAGTGTGTTTGGCCTTTTCCCCACTCCTTGCCCTTCCTTACACTCCTGCTGCTGGGCTGAAGAAAAACTGCACTGTTTGCTGATGCTGGGGAGCAGCTAAAGTGTCAGGGCTAGACCTTTTCCTAACATAATCCAGCCCAGGATTGAATTTGTTGGCAGAATATGTCCTTTTACCTTGTAATATGGAAAAGCATGCTGCAAAAAAAAGTGTGTGCTAGTGTATTTTCCTGTCCCTACATTCCAATGTCAGCAACTCCAAATGCTGTTGAAAGTGTTATTATTACCAAAGTTGTTAAACTTGTAGATAAACCTGAAAAGCTTTAAATATTTAGAAACTTTACCCAGCATTATGGGAACATGATGGTTTTTTTGTTCTGTTTAACGATGTGCTAGCACACATTCATAACTTAGTTTGCTCCTGCTGAGTTCTCCCTGATTTTTTTCCCTTCTGTTGCACATTGCTGTGTACTTGCTGTACTGCATGATGTTCCACTCTGTCATATTCATGGTGGAAAACTCATTTTCAGAAATGCTTTAGACTGTGGTGAAGAATTTTTTTTGTGGCATGTGAGAGCAAAAAAAACCAAAACCACCACCAACAAAAAATTAGAACACTACTGAAAAACCAAGTGAGAGGAGGAAAAGAAATTTCCTCTTTGTGGCTGAAATCTCAGTGCCTGGTGAGTCACTCGTGACATTTTCCAACTGTTTCACAGCAAAGAGCTCTTTGTCAGCCAAGCACTGCACCTTGTGCTGTGCAGGTCCCTGCTGAGTCAGGGCTCAAACAGGAGACTGTCACCAATCCAACATAGAATCCTAGACTGGTTTGGGTTGGAAGGGAGCTCTGGAGCTCATCTAGTCCAAACCCCCTGCAGTGGCCAGGGACATCCCCAACTACATCAGCTTGCCCAGAGCCCTGGCAAGCCTCACCTGCAATGCCTCCAGGGATGGGAACTCAACCACCTCCCTGGGCAACCTGGGCCAGTGTTCCACCACCCTCGTGGGGAGGAACTTCTTTCTAATATCCAGTTTAAATCTACTCTTCTCCAGTTTAAAACCATTGCCCCTTGTCCTTTCCCTGCAGGCCTTTGCAAACAGGCCCTCTGCAGTCTGCTTGGAAGTTCCCTTTAGGTACTGGAAAAACATGATATCAGCCACAGTGCTTAAAAACAGAGCTTGCAGCTAGCAAAGTTTGTTGTGGTTGTTTTTTTTCCCTCAGCTGTATTGTCCTGACATTGTGTTGTGTCTGATCCTTTGAGTAGTTTCTTCACAATACTGTATCTCAGTGGGAGGCAAAAGCTAGCCTTGAGTAGGAGCTGGTAGTTAGGATAGCCTCACATTGCCCCACACCCCTACACAAGAGCTGTAGGGTCAGAGTGTGAAATGAAACAGTGCAAATAATACTGGGCAGAAGATATTTTACCTTCCATTGTTGTCCCACTTTAAGATGAATAGAAGTGGAACAGACAGACAGGGAAGGGTTTCTTTCTTTAGCCCCTGGGTAATGTGTCTACAGGAGACAGCTCAGGGAGTTGTTGCTTCTATCCATCAGTTATTCAGCTTCCCTTATGCTGGGGAGAGGGAAGCCTTTCAACAGTACCAGGGGAAACAACAGCACATTAAACAAAGAATACAATTGTGAAACAATATCAAGAAGTAAAATGCAGGACTGCTTGACAGGTGCAGGATCTGAAAGTGCTTTTAACTCCTTATTTGTCAGGTGACTAGATTTCAAGTCATCAGCAAAGCATCCTTTTAAAATTCAGGTCCTGCTTCATTTGTGTAAGAGGGTATCCTACTGTGTAACACTCAGTTATGTGAGCTAAGAGTGCACTGAGCTGCCTGGGAATCACTTAAGACTGTTGTAAGTGTCCACTGGTGGCATGAAAGCAGCAATGTTCATAAATTACTTTTATTTGCTTCTACAGGCAGCTTAATGAGCTCTGCTTGGACACCCAAGTTCCTGTCATACTGGTTTATAACCTCAGCTGGTGTGATAGCAACACACTGGAAAACTGCAGGGCCAGTGGAATATTAGCTGGAATATTCTGAGTCCTGAGCAGCTGGAAGACTTCCAGCATGTGCCCAGCTGAGAGAGATAAAAAAATAGGAAGTTTATATGATTGCTGTATATCATTTTTTTGCAGGATTCCTGTGCTGCTGACACTGACCCAGTCATTTTGGAAGGTGGCAAGCAATTTGGTCTTTCAAGGAACAGTCACATTGCAGTTGCATTTGATGACACCAAAGTGAAAAACAGGTATATTGTTTATTTCACACTCCCATAGCTAATCCATTTTATTAAGCAAACATAGAAAGCATGAAATTTAGCCCATGAAGGGCTCACCTATGTAGCTCCCTCAGAAACACTTTGCTTCTTTGTTTCTCTGCAAATTACTTTGGGGTCTGTGTGTGCAGAAAACTTGACAAACACACACAGTTCATACAACTGAGTTCCTAGGTTGCTTTTGGGGAAGAAAGTTTCTTGGTTCAGTAACTTGATAATTTCTTGTAAGAAGCAAATCTTTTGTTCTCCTTTCATCTGATAGTCAAAATCAAGCTTACACAGCAAACAGGCAAAATGACATTGCCCTCCCAAAGTATAACAACATATAAATATACATGGTGATGAGCAAAGGAATTCCTACAGCTACTTATAAAAATACAGCTGTTTTCAATAGATTTCTGAAGCTATAACTTGCTAATTGTTCCTATTTTTGCTCTGAGGGCACAGGAACAAATGTGCCATGTCACACCACTAATACTGTATGTTTCCTTATAGCTTTACAAGTCCATCAACCTCACTTTTATTTTTACCTAAAATGATACAGTACTGCATATTTCCTGTATGTTAATTTTGGACAACTAGGAATATAATTCAAAGGAATATCTAATCCTAGTCTTTTATATTTACCTAAAAAGATACAGTACTGCATATTTTCATGTATGTTAATTTTGGACAACTAGGAATATAATTTAAAGGAATATCTAAGTTAATCTTTGCCTAACTTCCTTTCAAATAAGAATTTGGCCTATTCATTTTCATGGAATGGTTGTTCCTATTTATATTACAGAATCATAGAATAGTTTAGGTTGGAAGGGACCTTTGGGTCATCTTGTCCAACTCTCCCTGCAATGAGCAGGGACATCTTCATCAGCTTGCTCAGCTTATCAGCTACTTTCAGGTACTGACTTTACAGCTTAGTTTGGCTAAGGTTTTGCTTAGCATGTAGATAACCTAAATCATTGCTTCCCAGGTTCTTTGCTCTAGGGATGTTTTCAGCATTACCATTCTGTCCAAGGGGTCAGCAGACCTCTTCAGACACAACCTCAGCTTCTGTTGGGGGAAATCAGAATAAGTAAGTGTTTCACATCCTGATTGTAAACTCTCCTCTCTGCATCTCGGAAAGGTTTTGCAACCTGTCTTCAGGCAAAACAACTCATTAGAAACTCACCATTTGCCAGCTGTCACTACAGCTCACTCCTCTTTGCGAGCACTGTGTGTCTGGATGATGGATAACACCCCTGGAATTGGACAAGTGCTGGGATTCTCTAGCAACTACAGCTGCAGCTGAGAATTAGATCTTGAAATTCTATGCCAAGGTTGTACATTTGTATTTCTACAGCAAAAGGATTTATGAACACTCAGATGTCAGGGACCAGATCTGTGTGAAATGTAATGCTCAGGGCCAGGGTTTAGTGGTATGGTAGTGCTAGATATGGTTGGACTTGATAATCTTAGAGGTCTCTTCCAACCTCAATGATTCTGTGATTCTGTAATTTGCCTCTAACCAAATTATTACTCTTCAACTGATGGACAAGTGAAGTGGGTTACTAGCTGTAAAGCCCTTTTTAGAGGAACACAAAAAGGTAAAGCAGAGAAATATATCTCCTGCCTGCCTCCAAATCTCTTTTCCTTTGTTGTTAATTTTTGATTTCCAGACTCACAATTGAATTTGAAGTCAGGACAAGAGCAGATTCTGGCTTGCTCTTTTACATGGCCCGCATCAACCATGCTGATTTTGCTACAGTTCAGCTCAAGAATGGACTGCCTTACTTCAGCTATGATCTGGGGAGTGGAGATACCAACACCATGGTTTCCACCCAAATCAATGATGGCCAGTGGCACAAGGTACAGTCACCTCTAGTGCTAAATCATTCTTTGTTTTGCCTGAAGTTATTTGCAAAATGTGGTCTGTGCAAGGTCACTTTTTCAACTAGGATTTTCTGTAGTCTGCAGAAATTTGTGCTTTTAGGCTCACTGTTAAGAACAAAGGACATTTTCCACTAACACAAAGTTCATGCTGATCTGGGCCAATACCTGAACATCTTTATAAATGACTTGGATGTAGGTCTTGAAGGCTTAATAAGTAAGTCTGCCTATGATACTAAGGCAGTTGTTTCTGTGTTAATAATGTCATTGTTCAGCTTTAATGCTAAGAACAAAGGGAAAAAAAAGTAGTATTTAAGGAACTCTTCCCTGCATTATTAATTCAATGAATTAGGGAATAAATATGATATTCATGGAGGTATTTGGCATCCCCTTCTATGAGTTCATGAGAGGAATGCCTGTGGCAGCTGGGTGGTAAGGGAAAGAATAATATCACAGCCATGAAGTTGCATATTTACTGGGCCAGGGACAAAAGACATGGAGTAAATTCATTAGGGAACATGCTTGAAGGCACCAGATGAAAGAATACATGTAACTAACTATGCATTCAAGTTATATACTGTAAGAAACATTAAATTTAGTATAGATGTTTGGAAAGGCACCATCTACATCTCTATCCCCAAATGAGACAAAGTCTAATTGCATTTTCTGAGATGCTTGAATTGCTCTTGTGAAACCCTCTTTGCAGTCATCTTTAGTCCCTCTCTGCTTCATTCCCACCCTGTTCTGCAGGAATTTTATTTTCACTGCAGTTTTATTCAAGAACAAATAGCAAATGCTCTATATCAAGGTATTTCATGAGGGGGAAAAAATAAAGTTGTAGTCATTCTTTCTCTGCTTTGTATAATGCCTAGGAGCACTGGCAGTAGATCAGGGCCCCATCCTGCTAGAGCCTTTATACATAGAGAAGAGAAGTGGCTTGCTCTTTTAGCCATTTACTCTGTATTCTAAGAGAACTAACTGGAGCTTGTCTGTCTTAATGGAGCACTGTGCTCTTTGTCATAGAATCATAGAATCCTAGAATGGTTTGGGTTGGAAGGGACCTCTGGAGCTCATCTAGTCCAACCCCCCTGCAGTGGCCAGGGACATCCCCAACTACATCAGCTTGCCCAGAGCCCTGGCAAGCTTGGCACTCTGGGAGAGGGGGAGCCATCTTTGTAGGAGACAATGGAGACAAAATCCAGTTCCCCAAAAGGACAAAAAAGTCCATTTTGGGAGGGGGGTGGAGAAAAAGCATCCTCTTTAAGAAAAGACCACAATCTTTTTTTGTCAGCAAGCATGGGCTTCTCTTTAGAATAATCCTTTGAAGTGACAACTTTTTCTCCACTGGAAATGGTAGAACTTCCTCTGCCCTAGGAGGACAGGCTGAGAGAGCTGGGTCTCTGCAGCCTGGACAAGAGGAGACTGAGAGGAGACCTCAGCAATGCTTAGAAATATGGGAAGGGTGAGTGTGAGGAGGAGAGAGCCAGGCTCTGCTCCATGGCATCCAATGGTAGGACAAGAGGCAATGGGAGCAAGTTGGACCACAGGAGGTTTAGTTTTAAGCTGAGGAGAAACTTGTTTGCAGTGCAGGTGCCAGAGCACTGGCCCAGGCTGCCCAGGAGCCTGTGGAGTCTCCTTGTCTGGAGCCATTGCAGAGCTGCCTGGACACATTGCTGTGTGAGCTGGTCTAGGTGCTCCTGCTCTGGCAGGGGGGTTGCACTAGATGATCTTTCTAGGGCCCTTCCAACCCCTGCCATACTGGGATACTTCAGCAATAGCACCTCTGTCCTGCAATTCACAGCTCATTTGTCCGACCTGAAGCCATAATACCACCAGAACATAGCTGGTGCTCTGTTTACTCTAGCATGAACTATGATCTGAGGCATATCCAAATGAGTGGAATCATAAACTCAACACTGGCTGCTAACATGTGCAGCAATAAAGATTTGCAACTGCTGCCATTTACTACTCCCTGTACTTAACAATTGTTGTCTAATTCCAGGAGAAACAATACTGTGGGCATGCCTGGGATAGTAATAATGAAGCTTGTTAAAAGAACCCCAAGTCCTTTCAGCAATTCTAATAAACAGTAGTCATGATGCCTCCTGCCCCAGATGGAGTTAAAAGGCAGTCATATGTTTGCACAAAACCTTGCTCACCACTAAAAGAGGAGCTAACTACTCCTACTACTTTCTCCTTTATTGCTGTATATTATTATATATTGCTATATTGTTATATATTTTGGCTGTAAGGTTGTTTACAATCTGGAAAGGCTTTGCTGTCAGAGAACTTGTCTGTAATTGTCTTGCATTTCTGTGTCTCTTTTAGATCAAAGTAACTCGAGCAAAACAAGAAGGATCCCTTACAGTAGATGATGTTTCCAACAGGACTGTTAGTCCCAAGAAGGCTGATATACTGGATGTTGTAGGCATGCTGTATGTTGGAGGATTGCCCATTAACTACACAACCAGAAGAATTGGTCCAGTAAGCAAGTTTTAAGTCTCCTTACACTCCTTAAGTATGTCTTGATTGATGCCAATGTCTTCCCAGTTTTGGTTTGGTTTGTTTTTCCCTCGAGAACATGGATGAAAAGGACCTTACTGGAGGTAAGGGGAGGTTTAGATTAGATATAAGGATGAATTTCTTCACTAAAAGGGTTTTTAAGTCTTGTAATAGGCTGCCCAGGGAGGTGCTGGAGTCACCATCCCTGAGGTGTTTAAGAAATATCTAGATGCTCTCCTTAAGGCCATGGGTTAGTGGCATGGTAATGATAGGTATGGTTGGACTTGATGAGCTTAGAGGTCTTTTCCAACCTTAATGATTCTGTAAACAACATTCTTCCAGTGGAAAGATCTGACTCTGAATCCACTTAATGCAATGAACAGAAATAGCAGAGTTAGTTACTGTCATGGAAAAGTAGAAAGATCCATACACTTGTATCCTCTTGGATCACTGCAGAGCAGGGAGTATAAGGTCCTAACTACTATTTGCCTTTCCTCTTGGCTGTAATTCATCTAGCAATAAATGCTAATAAACAGGGAAAGCATCTCTTAAGAGAAGCAGCAGAAGCCAAAATTAACCCTGGACAAAAGTACCTTGTAGTACTGCTACTTACTGTAGTAATTAGGTTTGTGTTGTTATTACTAAACTAAGAGGTAATGTATTTGGAAGTAACCACATGAAAACTCTGTTGTCCTCTTTCTGTTTCCAAACCAAATGTGCCTATATCAATTTATCCCTTTTGGTCTAAATGCCCAGCTTCCATGCTGACCCAGAAGATAACTTGGAAAGCAGAGAGCTCAGAGATGTGAATATCATTTTAGCCTAAACTTAGTCTGCAGCCAGGTAAAAGTCTGCCAGTTCAGGTGGACAAAATAAATACAGACAAGGAATTCCTAGATCCTCCTTAAATTAGTCCCTATAGTAACTCATGGATGGGGAAATCAAGGGGAAGACATCTCACTCTGAATCTGAGAGTCATATTCCATGAAAAAAGCAGCTCTGCAAGATTGGCTCCCTCAGCAAATGATGGATTGTGCAAAGAAAAGCCCAAATTGAGGCAAATCTACTGCTCATGCAGATTTACCAAAGGAGATCTGAGGCACTGAAAACCAAAGCAATACTTAACTACCCACAAAAAAATGTAATTCCTAAGACTGGAAAATTATGCTCTTTGAAATACATCTGCAATTTGCAAACACTAATCTAAGGAGAAAGGTAACACTAAATCCTTACCTCTTGCTCCTTTGTCAGAAGTGATGGAGGGAACCTGTGCAGATAAATGGCTCAGTCTGGCAATTACAGTCATGTCAGATCCTGACAGCTTTATGTGCTTTGGGATTTAAATGAAGCTAGGACTTCAAATGTCATTCAGAGAAGGTAAAAAAGAAAGAGTGCTTGCCTTTCAGTCATTCTCAGTAAAATACACCACATGATGGTTTAATACTGTTGTGCTGTAGGCTTCATGGAAAGGTTCTGAAGCAAATTAAGTTGAAATAAGCTGTATTATATTAGTTAGGGCTTTCTTCTAAACATACATCAGCCTTTTTAGACACTAATATGGAACTGTAGGTGGGTTGGCTTTCCTATTCAGTGCAGAAGACTGATTCCTACTTGTTTGGCTTCAGCAGATGTCACATTTTAAGCACTCAAAACTCTGCTTTCAGCACAAGAGGCTCTATTGCCTCCAGTTTTGCTTTTCCATAGGGAAAGCAACATTTTGAAGTTAGAGAATGTTATCAAGTTGTCTACAAGTCTTGCATTTCTGTAACTTACTCTCACAGTGCCAATGGCAAAATTTGTTTTCCTTTTGTGACGTTTCTCTTTTTTGCTAACAAAACTTGTTAATATCTAGAGATGAACTTCTCTTAGAAATCAGGAGAAGGTCTATTTCTGAAGAACCTGACAGAAAACATTCCTCAGCTTAGAGCTGAATTTATTCACTGATAGTGCTCAAGTTCCTGTGAAATCTTTGTGCAGGTGTATTTAGCAGTATTAAACTGTATCACAGATGTCAGGGGTTGGAAGGGCCCTAGAAAGATCATGTAGTGCAACCCCCCTGCCAGAGCAGGATCACCTAGACCAGCTCACACAGCAATGTGTCCAGGCAGCTCTGCAATGGCTCCAGACAAGGAGACTCCACAGGCTCCTGGGCAGCCTGGGCCAGTGCTCTGGCACCTGAACTGCAAACAAGTTCCTCCTCAGCTTAATACTAAACCTCCTGTGCTCCAACTTGCTCCCATTCCCTCTTGTCCTACCATTGGATGCCATGGAGCAGAGCCTGGCTCTCTCCTCCTCACACTCACCCTTCACATATTTCTAAGCATTGCTGAGGTCTCCTCTCAGTCTCCTCTTGTCCAGGCTGAAGAGACCCAGCTCTCTCAGCCTGTCCTCCTAGGGCACATGCTCCACTCCTTTCAGGATCTTGCTGGCCCTGGGCTGGACTCTCTCCAGCAGCTCCCTATCCTTCTGGAGCTGAGGGGCCCACAACTGGACACAGCATTCCAGGGGAGGCCTCCCCAGGGCACAGGAGAGGGGAGAAGAACCTCTCTGGCTCTGCTGGCCACGCTCCTCTTCATGCATCCTAGGATGCCATTGGCCTCTTGGCCACAAGGGCACATTGCTGCCTCATGGGCATCCTCCTAGCCACCAGCACTCCTAGAGCTTTTTCCCCAGGGCTCTTCCCCAACACATCAGTTCCCAGTCTGGACTGATCCATGGGCTTGTTCTTTCCCACATGCAGTACTGCACACTTCCCCTTGTTAAATGGCATTAAGTTTCTCCCTGCCCATGTCTCTAGCCTGTCCAGGTCACTCTGGATGGCAGCACAGCTCCTGGTGTGCCAGCCACTGCTCCAAGCTTGGGATCATCTGCAAACTTGCTGAGGGAACACTCTCCCCCTTCATCCAGCTCATTGATGAATATATTGAACAGTGCTGGACCCAGCACTGACCCCTGAGGCACACCACTAGTCACATCATTCCACAGAGCCTTCAAATTTGATTTATAAGGAAAGAAATTCTTTGGAAATGTTTCCAAATGACTAGTCAAGGTGTATCCTGGGCAGCCTTTCACTCCTGCCCTGGGTAGTATCTCACTTTCTTGCACATGGCAGTAACAGTAACATGCTCCCAGTTGCATTAGCCAAACTGGAGCTGCAGTTTGCTTTCCTGCACAGGAGTCTCCATACACCCAAGCATATCTCCTCCTGCCTCTCTGGCCAGCACAGTGGCCTCTGTCACTGTGGTCACCAGCCCTTTATCTGCTTATGATGCTATGTACAGTCAACAACCTTTACCTAGGGGCTTTGTTAATTTTAGTAGCTGTGTGCTCTCTCTCTTACTAATATTGGGCTCATCATAAAGTGGAGGAAAAAAAGCCCTAGTAAAATTCTCAGCAGCCCAGAGAACTATATCTTCATCTACCTGCAAACCCCATAACCTAGTCAATTAAAAAGGTAAAGTATAGGCCATTAAATCCCTGCATTGCTGATGTAATAATTTGCTATGTTTCATTATGCAGTATATTATTTTATGTCCCCTCCATTAAGCCAAATAGATGTGCTTCAGATCACATCCCTGAACAGTAATGTAATTCATCCTCAGGTTGGCTGAGATTAGATTCCAATTACAAGCAGATATTAAGGATTAGCCATGTAAAATTCAAGTTTTATTCAGCTCCATAAATCCAGTAGAGGAAAAGTACTTTTTGATGACCTCCTTTAGGCCTTTATTCTGAGCATTTCAGCTTGTTTTGCACAGCTCTTACCTTGTGCTTTGATATATTTTCTGCAGGTCACCTATAGCATCGATGGCTGCATGCGAGGTTTTCAAATGACAGAATCCCCTGTTGACCTGGATAATCCAACCTCCAGCTTCAACGTTGGGAAATGCTTTGTCACTGCCCAGAAAGGAACATACTTTGATGGCACAGGCTTTGCCAAAACAGGTAATAGACAGTTGATAGGTAAAGGACAGAGAAAGAGGAGATGCTGCTTTCAAAACCCTCCAGTGCTAGCTCTTGTTGACTGGTGTCAAGGGTTAGGGCTAGGCCAACCAGTATTCCAGGTATTCTCTATTATCCCCTTCCCCCCATTCCAGGGAGGAAAAGGGAAAGTTAACAGAGAGAGAGAGTTTTTAATTGGAAATGAAACTTAAACTATATATATATATATATATACACATACACACACACCCCACCAATACCAGAACCAACCTCCCCCCTCCTTGATGGCAACTACATCACCACTGATGCTGTAGCAGGAGAACTTCAGCAGCAGCCAGAACTCAGACTCAGGAGCTGGATCCTGCAAATGGAACTCAGGAACTCTTGAATTGAGATGGAAAGCAGAACAGAGAGATCCTGTAGGAACAGAGCTGGGCTTCTGATCTTCCCAAGGCTCAGGTACTCAGCCTTCAGGAAGGGTGGAAACCCAAACCTCTCCTTACATGTACTAGTTGTTAATTAGGTGCTAAATAGCTTAATTATGCACCTGTTTTGCTTGGGTCTTTTGCCTTGTGTAAGAGACCCTAAGGCCCAAGCTTGATATCAAAGTTTCAAGGACTGAATATGACCTATATGGCATGGAATCCCTTGTTTGGACTCAAACTGGGACAACTGGAGGCAAAGTGAGACCAATACTTGAAACTTCTGCTGCTCAGTATTTAGCTAGGGAAGGAATACTTGACTTTCTAGTGAGGTCTCACACTAAGCACTGACATGATTTGACATGAAAAGGAGTGCATTAATAGAGGTGAGTTAGTTGCCTTGCATTGCTGGCAACGTACTTGGTGTGATTAGGGGGAATAATGTATTCAATAGTAGATCCTTTTCTTCATTTGATTATGTATTCAATATTAGATCCTTTTCTTCATTTGATTATGCTTCCCTTTATCCCTCCCAGTTGGTGCATACAGAGTGGGAACAGACCTGCTTGTGGAGTTTGAGTTCCGTACGGCACGAAGGAACGGAGTTCTCCTCGGAGTCAGCAGCCAGAGAATGGATGGGCTTGGCATTGAATTAGTAGATGGAAAAGTGAGTAGCAAAGCTTTTTAGAGAGACTGGTTTCTAGAAAGCACAGGTGGCTTCAATGCAAGCTTACTACAGTCATCTCAAGGTGTCTTAGTTGGTGTCAGGGCTCACCTTGTTGCAGCACTTGCCACTTCCCGTACATCAAGAGACTTTTACACTTTTACAAAGCTATTTTAAAAGATGCTGTTATGAACAGTACCACCTAAAACTGCAACATCAAGCCTTAGATTAGTAAGAGTATGGGAAGTTTTGGAGGAAAGGCTTTGTCATTAATAATACTAGTTCCTTGTGTATATGTTTTATTTCAGAGTCTGGAAAACCAGTCACTGACTTATCACTGTAAAGAGCTAGGGCTGAAAGACCCCAAAACTAAGACCAAAGGAAAAAAATGGAAAAATTAAAGCCTTTACAACAATTTTGCATATTTCCAGTAGTGTTTATCCCAGTGACATAAGCCAGACCCCAGAGGAACAGCAATCCACATAGAGTCTGGTACTACACTAGAGCTTTGGTGTGAGGGGTCAGAGCATGTTGACTTTAAATAAATAAAGAAACCCCAAAGAAACAAACAAAAAAACCAACCAAGAACCACAAAAAACCAATGGTAGAGCTGTTTTGAGACCTAGCTGACTTCCATGTTGCTTTTCAGGTGATGTTTCACGTTGACAATGGTGCAGGTCGATTCTCTGCTATCTATGAGCCTGATGCCCCAGGCAGCTTGTGTGATGGAGAGTGGCACAAGGTTCTTGCCAACAAGATCAAGCACCATTTAGAGCTGAGTGTGGATGGTAGACAGGTGGATGGGAACAGCCCCAACAGGGCCTCAACCTCAGCAGACACTAACGACCCTCTCTTTGTTGGAGGATATCCTGGTGAGCACTGAACACACAAATGATGCTTTTCTTACACACTGCCTTGGTAATGCCTTAAATGCTATGAAGCCTAGCATGCTAGAGATGATGGAGAAGACCATCCAAGTTTGTATCTATTGCTTCTCTCAGCATCCAGCTCCATTTCAGAACAAGAAGTTCTGCAGCACCAAGGGACTCTGCCCAGTTTCAAATGTAGGCACTCTCCCAGAGGAACAGGCAGACTTTTCTGCCTTCTGCTGCCCACACACAGCCTCTCTCTTCAAACTTTGTTTAGTAACAGCATCATAGTTATGTTTCAGTAGTAACTGCAGTTGGAAAATCCAGATTTAACTTAAGAATGGCAAAGTAAAATTTAACTGAAGAATGCATACATGCTGGGGAGGAGGCAATGTAAAAAAGCAGCCTGTAAAACCTGGGGAACAGATTGCACAGAGAAGTGAGTTGCAGAGAAGTGAAAGGACACCATCTCTTTCTGATTAATATCTTTGCTTGTGGTCTGGTAGTTTTTAAAGGAGAATGAAAAAGCATCAAAATTTGCTACTCAATATTCTAGAAGCCCTTGAGAGAACTTGCTCCATGCAGAGGTAATTGAACAGGATCCAGAGCTCTGTAGCTAGCTTCATATTCCCCTAAGCTGATGATGAATGCTAGCAGCAGACAATCAATAAGTTCATCTAATAGAAGTTAGCTTTCTGAAAACACAGTTGTTTGCAAAGTGCATTTTGTTGCATCTATAAAAAAGTTTCCCTTTAGTTTGTAAACAACAAAAAAACAAGCCACATATGTTTGCAGTTTGTGTGTCTCTGCTCTAGTGCATAGTGAGGTCAATGGCAAGATGCCTCTTGAGCTAATTCCTCAATGATTTTCTGGAAGTTGGTTGTTTTTTCTCATTCAAGAAAAAGCTTTCTGTCTCAGCTTCTGTATCAAAAATGTTCTTGATACTGAGATGTGAGAGGAGCACTTCAGTCACAGTGTGACTCTTGGTGAGGACCAACAAATTTCTGCTAGAAGTAAAAACAGCCTTTTGAGAAGAGAACAGGAGGTAGCCCTAAGGAAACACTGCAGATGGAGTCACTATCTTGTTCTGGACTGCACAGCAAGAGGAACAAATGGAAGTAAGAGTGCAATCTGTCCAAACCAAGCCTACGCTTACCTCATGGTGAAGTGTTATTCCTGGGTTCAGCCAAATGGCAAGTCATGAAATGAGTTCATAAACCTACATGCACAGTGAAACACCTCACACTTCCCTTGCTGTCTAGTCTAGCTCAGCCAAGATTTGTTTTAAGATGCCTTGCACAAAAGATTGGACAGCCTCATCACAAATCTAAACAACAGTATAATAGGGTCCAGTCCCCTTGAGGCTTCTCCTGGCTTCATAAGCAGTGCAAAAATAGTTGTCAATCAGCTAGAATTAGCTGGCTGAGAAATTCCTGTACGGGGCAACTTTTTGCCACCAGAGCCTGGGCAAGGATATAAATTCCTGACTACTCATAAAAGCCATTACTTATCTGCTACTATCACTCTTCCCTGTGCAAGGAAGGACAGATGGTTTCAGCATAATGCTGTAGCCAGTCAGTTTTCCACAAGTGCAAGATTTCTGCAAGCCTTACTTTATCAGTCACACAGATTGGTATTGCAGTGCATCCCTGTAGCCACTTTTTCACTTGGAAGAACACTGAGAGTGTTCTTCACTGAGAACACCACAAGGGAGGCTGTGAATTTCAAGCAGTTGAGAGCAATATTTCCAGCTTCCCAGTCAAACTAACCCTCATTTCTATCCCCTCCTTCTGTAGTGGAAGAGATGGATTCAAGTCCCTGGGTTTACTTATCAGCAAGAAAAAAAAACAACCCAAAACAAATCAGAATGCTTTCAGAACCATTCCTTAAATGGCACCTGAAGTCCATCCTTCAGGAACTGGCTTTCTCATGATGTTACTGCTGAGAATTTCATCCTTTTTGCCCTTTTATTTTGCTCTGTTATTGTGTAAATAGATAGCTTGAGAAGCTGGAGAGCTGCATGGATGCATCACACACCATTTGTAGGTAGCAAGCTGCCATTTGGCCATTCTTTTTAACTTCCATGCCATGGTTTACATTGTCTCTAGAGTTTACAATGGCAGGTTAAATGTGTTCAGCTTCTGCCACTCTCATGCTAGGACAGAAGACTTGTTCTCACCAATATAAGCATTTATCACATTCACCCATAATGTTTGTCATTTCTAGTAGAGAAGATAGACAGCAAATAAAACATCAATATATTGCTGGGGACATCTGTTCTCCTGCAGAACTCTGAAACCTCAGTCTCAACTCCAACCAATATAATGCCTTTTGCTTTTTCTTCTCCCTCCTGCAGATGGTGTGACCCAGTTTGGACTGACCACTAACATTCGTTTTAAGGGATGTATTCGATCCCTGAAGCTCACCAAGGGTACTGCTAAACCTCAAGAGATTAACTTCAGCAGAGCTTTGGAGCTGAAGGGTGTTCAGCCACTGTCATGCCCTGCAAACTAAGTGTCATTCACCATGGGGCTGTTTATATAAGCACTTCAGATTAAAACAAACCAAAAAAAGAGATAAAAATAATCTATATGTACAATGCCTTCATAATAAAATGTCTTTATGCAAGTATTTGGGGAGTGGTTGTGGTATGTTCAAATGGATCTTTCAAGGTACCTCCCAAGAATTAATCCTGTCCCCCCCCAATTCCCTTCATTAAGGGAGCAGAGCAATAATTTTTCTCTCTTTCCTTCTAGCTTGAAATGGAAATGTTTCATCCTTCTTCTAATGGCTGAGACCACATATTACCCGGGATATTCCTTTGCTATGGAACTTAGACTCATTGACTATCTCAGGTTGGAAGGGACCCATTAGGTACAAGAAAGCTGGTGAGGGACTTGTTAGGATGTCAGGAATGGACACAAGCTTGAGGAGGGGAGATTTAGTTTGGATGTTAGGAAGAAGTTGTTCCCCAGGAGGATGCTGAGCCACTGTGCCAGGTTGCCTAGAGAGGTGGTTGCAGCCCCAGCCCTGGCAGTGTTGCAGGCCAGGCTGGCTGGGGCTGGGAACAAGCTGATCATAGAATCATAGAATGGCCAAGGTTGGAAGGGACCCTAAAGATCAGCTAGTTCCAACCTCCCCACACTAAGCAGGGATGCCAATCACTAGACCAGGTCACCCAGGGCTGCATCCAGCCTGGCCTTGAACACTGCCAGGGATGGAGCAGCCACAACCTCTCTGGGCAACCTGTGCCAGTGCCTAACCACTCTCTGGGTAAAGAACTTCCTCATCGTCTCTAATATAAATTTCCCCTCCAGCTTGTAACCATTCCCCCTTGGCCTATCACAGTCTGACTGCTTAAAAAGTCTCTCCCCTTCTGTCCTATAATCTCCCTTTAGGTACTGGAAACTT
>VWZO01016814.1:15616-25727 GCA_013396975.1 Bucco capensis | reverse complement strand
AATGATTTTTTTTCTGTCTACAGTGAGCCTTGAGCACACTTTTTCTGAATTTCTGACATGACTAAAAACAAAACAAAAAAGGTGAAATGCAACAATTATGCATAGGCTGACTGCAGAGTTTGTGCTGCCAGAGAAGCTCCCTGCAGGAGTGCTTTCTATTTTCTGAAAGGCCTCTTTGAAACACAGTGTTTCTCTTAACTGCCATGGGCAAATAACCACCTTTAAACTGGGAAACTGCATTAAAGAGATGGTAATAAATACATATATTGCCAGTCTAGTGATCTGGGGAGTCTAGTCTTGAGCAGATCCACCTGAAGAAAAGCAGCTAGCTCCAGTCAAGCCCTGAAGTGACTGACTTCAGCAAGCATGCTAGTTTGTACTTGCAACTGGCCTTTTAATGTTAACAAAGAGTTAATGGCTGTGCAATGTTACACAGAGGCAAAATACTAAGAGTAAAGGATGCGTTTGGCAAAGAAAAAGTCTTATTATGGGACATGTGCTGTCTTTCTTACTAAACTTCTACATTCTAGTGCTGCTCACAAACACACTGTAAAATATCCATGTGTTTCTACTTGATTATGTCCCTTGTATTTACCTACTCTCATCCCTGGTTTAGGTTTTTGGGTTTGTTTTGGTAGGGTTTTTTGGGACTAGAAGACATTAGGGAAAGAAACAATGGAGCCTAGAGCACCATTGCCTCAGAGGCTGGAGATTGCCAGAGCTCTGCTCAGTGCTGCATCAGCAATGATCTTTCACATCAAGATAGCTTTGCCTTTGAAACAAATACTGCAGTTTCTGCAGTAAAAAAAAGGAAAAGAAAAAAAGAAAAAGGAAAAAATAGAGGCCTTTATGTTCTTTGCTCTGTTGAATTATTTCCCCCTTCCATGGCCTTGCAGGAATGTGTGGGACAGAGCAAAAAAAAAAACAATGAAACCATGTACATTATTAAATTGCTTGTACTTTTGGGTGGAAAGAATCAAGCAGCTGCTGTCCTCTGCTAAAGGAACTAAATTCAGTAGGCTGAAGCAAACAGCTACTTCAGCAAATAGCCAAGCCAAAAGGAAAGAGAAACACCTGCCTAATGTGTGCTTGCAGCTCAGTGAGTGGATGCATCATGGAGTGTTAGTAAAGCTTTCTGCCTTTGAAGATTCAGCAGAACATCTGGGAATGATCCCAACTCCCTATTATTCCCTTTTGCCATACAACAGATTCCTAGATGATGAGTAAACTCCAGATACAGGCTAAAATTGTCTGAAACTAGCAGGTTGTGAGCCACATGCAAACTGCTGGAGATTACATCAGTGCTGACTGTGCCAAGAGCACTGCAGTTATCTTCCCAATCCAAGACTGCAAACCAATACAAATCTAATCTACTACAGAACACTAGGATTTAAACCCTTATTTTGGTGGATTTTTTTGCATACACAAGTTTTTAGCAGCCCTTTTTTTTTTCCCCTGCACACACATTAAACACTGTTTGCTGCTAAACTTCAGAAATAAAAACTTCACATCCAGTTGGTTATAAAATTGTGTTTAAGATTGACCTTGGTGACTTGAGGTGACTTTTAGGCATTGATGACATTCACTCTGAATGGGACAAATCCCTCTTCATCTCTACCTTGAGGCAAAAAATGCCATAGCTGAAAAAGGTTAATCACACACAGAATCACAAAGGTTGTGGGTTTTGATTTTAAATACAACCAATTATCAATTTAAGATACTTTATATTCTTCCTATCAATCAATCAAATCACACTTCCAGCTCTTTATAGAACTTCATAAAGGGAAAAAAAAAATTTTGCTGGCTCTTTAGAATGCACAAGAAAAACTTACACTGCTTAAAAACCCAAAGCATTTTTCCTGTCTCTCTTTTAACACAGAAAGCAGCAGTAATGCCAATTCCAGCTTTGATTGTTCAGCTCTGGGGAAGCTTCTGGGAGATGTCAGATGCAAGTTACAGTTTTGCTCTCCCTAATTTCTGACCAACAAGAAGTAAGTCTGTGCCATCCATTTCCTCAGAATTCATCTAGTGAAGGATCCACAGAAAATCCCTAGTCATGCATCTACACCAGTTTGTAAAGCTTTAAAGAAGACCTTGCAGTTTTCAGCTGAGATTTTTTTTTTAAGCCCATACAACTCTCCAAAAAATATGTTATTTTTCTGAGCAATTTAATGAGATACCATAGCTAGGCCACTGGATTTTTTAACCTAAGTTGTTGTTTTTTTCTTAGCATTTCCTAATGACAAAATCCTAGCAGTTCTTCAATCATCCATCAAGTCTTAGAGTGTAAACATAAGCTGAAGTTCTGGTGTAAATATGTAAGAAAGAAACATTACTTTTACTATTTCATGCTTCATAAGCAGACACAAAACCATCCAGACCTTCCTTCCAAATAATTCCTTAAATATACTGCTGCTGGGTTATACAATGGAAATGAAACAACCCCCCAAATTATTCAGTCTGGATGTTTCTATGCTGCTATTCTTCATACTCAAGAGCCCAAATAATTTCTTCTGGTACCTGAAGGCCCAGATAATTCCCAGTGTGACACATCTATTTCAACTCCAAATAACAAACCTTTCCATTTCAAGTTTAGTGGACAACACAGCCTAAAATGACAGCACTTCAGAAACTCAATATCTAGTTTAAGCAAAGAAAGCAAACTCCAGGGGGAAAAACCTCCAACACTCAGTGTTCTAAGTACACTTTTAATGCTCCCTTTGGGACCAACAGCAGAACCCTTAGCCCAAATCTAACAGTCTTCCAATTTTCACTTGGCTATGGCATTACTTATTTTGAAGACAACTGAACAAAACTTTCCTAATGCTCAAGCTGCCTCCTTATTCCTTTCTTTGGTGAAAGGAGATCTGAGTACAAAATTAAACTGATGCTTTCTGCTTGCCCTGTCTTTACCTATGACTCTGTAATAACAATAATAATGAAAGCAGTTGTCTAGAGTTTAAGGATCTATAGTATTACCATATTTCTGCAAAGCTGAATAATCTGCTGTGACATCTCCCCTTTTAATCAGAATGTATTTTGACAACTTTGGTTCTTCTAGTTGGCATCAGCAAGGATGAGTGGCAGTTGAGGCCCTAGAGTAGCTTCATTTCCTGTGGTTTTCTTCATTAGGATTCTGTGCTCCAACAGAACATGACTTTGATTGGAACAGCCAAAGGCTTCACTCTTTCACTGAGCTTCTTGTCAACAGAATGGTTCCTTGGGAGAGGAAAACAGCCCAAGTGTGTGCCCATCCCTCTGCACTGAGGGAATGCAGCAAATGAGAGACTGACATAGGCTCCCTTGTCCCTCAGGGGCATAAGGTGAGGGAGAATAAATCAAGGCTCTTCCCTCCACAGCTTTGAATGATTTGAAACTAGAGTCTTCTTAAGCAGTTTTCCTCACCTTCAACTGTTTAACAAGCACTTAATGGTTATAAGAAGGTTTTTCACCAGTGTTCTGGAGGTTTTTTTGTTTTGCTTTGATTTTTCCTCAATTATTAAGGGCCAGAAAGCTCAATACTGCTGCTCACACTATTAAATTGCTTAGTGTCCATCCTTTAAAGGGATAACAGAGAGGGGGGAAAAAAAGCTCTTGAAAATACAAACTAAAGACAGCAGTGCTGACTTCCAATGACATTAAAAAAGGATTAAACAGTCATCACTGACCAAAATCCAACATAGCCACTTCAAACCTGAGACTGAAGAGGTGCAGTAAGCTCAATGTTCATCCATAAGTTTGCAAGATGCTAATCCAGTCAGTGTAAGACTAAAGACAAGCATGGCCACAGTGCACAATCACACCTTTGCATACATTGTCTATATATATTGTCTATATATAGGCTATTTTAAGCTTCCACGCAGTTTTTTATACCTCACTGCAGCAGCAATGTGCTCTCAAACACCAGGTGGAAGTGGCACATTGTGTTGTGAAGTCTCTAAAATGGGATTCCATAAAAGACATGGGATGTTGCTGCTCCTTAGGAACTGTTAGAAGTACTAGAACAGATGGAGAATTCAGTTTACCATTTTGCTGCCTAGTTCATGGACCATTTTCTGTTCCCCCTGCCAAACACTTTTGAAATTTTTTTTTTTATCCTTTTACTTCTATTTCTCTTTTCCACAGTGTTTATAATAAACTATTTCTTCTTTCCCTTTGTGGTGTGACATCTTTGTAAAATCCTGCTTTGTGATATATAAGAACTGACAGTTTCTGAGAGTATTTTGCACTGATAATTTACAATTAGTCACCTTAGTAACAACAAGAGGTTTCTTTCTTCACAGAGATACTATATTTTCTAATTTGTTTTAAGTCTTAATTACAAAGCCAAAAACTGTTTGGCTACCTTTTTCTACCACTTCTTGTGTGCAGCTCTGGGGCAATCAAGAAAGCAAGTTTAGTCCTATACTTGTCTTGAAAGACATATGGATAGGCCTAGCTCTAGAGGAAACAGTCCTGTAGCAAAGAAAACCCCAGACAACCCCAACCCCCCACCCCCAGTAAGGAAGGCTGGAAGAGGCCACCTTGTTCATCCTCTCCTATTTGCAGAGCCATGGCCTAGCCAATAATTCCCATTTGTGTTTGGGCATGAGGTTTCTCCTGAGATAATGCCTTTCCCTAACAGGCATCTGTGCCATAACTGACAAATGTCCTGGTGAGGGGAAGACCAAGGGGCAGAGGAAGATCTGGGTAGTTCAGCAGAAGAAGATCACAGAATCACAGAATGTTAAGGGTTGGAAGGGACCTCTGGAGATTATCTAGTCCAATCCTCTTCTCAGAGCAGGAGAAGCTAGAGCAGCTTGCACAGGATGTGTCCAGTTGGGTTTGGAATCTCTCCAGAGATGGAGACTCGAGCATCTCCCTGGGCAGCCTGGGCCAGAGCTCCACCACCCTCAAAGGGAAAAAAGTTCTTCCTCATGTTCAGATGAACTTGCTGGGGGCTAGTTTGTGTCCATTGCCTCTTGTCCTGTCACTAGGTACCATAGAAAAAACCCTGATCCCATCCTCCTGACCCCCACTCTTTAAGGATTTATAAGTATTGATGAGATCCTCCCTCAGTCTGCTCTTCTCCAGGCTAACCAGCCCCAACTCTCTCAGCCTCTCTGCATAAGAGAGGTGCTCAAGACCTCTAATCATTTCAGTAGCCCTTCTCTGGACCCTCTCCAGAAGTTCCCTATCTCTCTTAAACAGGAGAGACCAGACCTGAACACACTACTCCAGATGTGTCCTCACAGGCTCTGGGTAATTCAGCAGAGGAAGAAGATCTGAGCAGTTTAGCAGAGGAAGAAGAGTTGGTTTGCATAGATACTCACAAGGATTGTACAACTCAACCTCTTCAAATGTAGTAATTCCACTTCAGAGAGATTTTTCTCTCCTGAACAATTCAGGACATCATCCACTTCAGCTGTGTAGCTGGCCAAATGCAAGGCCACTTCAAGATTAAGGGCACTTTTCCAGTCCTGCTTCATTTATCAAACCTGACATGTACTGCACATCACATCGTGATTTCCATGTAATGGTTTGACTGTAAATTTACCCTCAGCAAGATCCTTTTATGTGCATTCTAACTAATTTACCTCTCACTGATCGAGCCCTAACTTGTAATTTGCTTAAATGCAGAGCCTAAATTGACTAAATCAAATGCATTTGTGCATACTCAATCAACAGAGCCATTACCCACTGAAATGAGCAACTCTCCTAAGAGCATCAAATGCTTTCTTACAGTGGAAGAGTTGGCTCAGGAGCCAACCACCACTCTAGCTAATGACCATGTTTCTCCCTCTATTTCATTAGCCAGTCTGAGGATTCTGGGTCCCCCCCCCTTTAAACAGAAGTGCAAGAAGCATACAGAGCTTTAGCAAGTACTGCAACCAAAGCAACTAAAGCTCATTTTCCAGTGTAATGAAAAGGAACCAGTGGAGAGAGATACATTTGAATATCCCTTTTAATGCAGACATTAGCTAAGCCATAACCATCCTTAAAGATGCAGAGTAGGTCATAAAATTATTGGAGCACTGTGTCAGTACATGGGTTTTTATGGCAGTGCAAACAAGGTTGAGTCACACTGATCTGCCTCCTGACTCAGTGCTTAGAGAGGGACATTGATTTGCAATTGCAAAGCAACCCTTTAAAAACCAACACCACACCATCATCAGTTAAGAAGGCATTCAGCCTCTTCAGGAAGGATGATCAAAGCAGGATCCACCTGAAAGGGGTGGTAAGGAGACTAAAAACCTACCCCAAATATATGGAGGAGTGGCTGGCACACCAGGAGCTGTGCTGCCATCCAGAGTGACCTGGACAGGCTAGAGACATGGGCAGGGAGAGACTTGATTAAATTTAACAAGGGTAAATGCAAGGTACTGACTGCATCTGGGAAAGAACAACCCCATGGATCAGTACAAGTTAGGAACTAATCTGTTGGAAAACAGCCCTGGGGAAAAAGATCTGGGAGTCCTGGTGGATGGGAAGATGCCCATGAGGCAGCAATGTGCCCTTGTGGCCAAGAGGGCCAACGGCATCCTAGGATGCATGAAGAGGATGTGGCCAGCAGAGCCAGAGAGGTTATTCTCCCCTCTACTCTGCCCTGGGGAGGCCTGGAATACTGTCCTATAATCTCCCTTTAGGTACTGGAAAACTGCTGTAAGATCCCCTCGAAGCCTTCTCTTCTCCAGGCTGAACAATCCCAACTGTCTCAGCCTGTCTTCCTAGGGGAGGTTCTCCAGTCCTTTAATCATCTTTGTGGCCTCCTCTGGACTCGCTCCAACAGCTCCACATCTTTTTTATGCTGAGGAGCCCAGAACTGGATGCAGTACTCCAGGTGAGGCCTCACAAGCACAGAGTAGAGAGGCAGAATCACCTCCCTAGCCCTGCTGCTCATGCCTCTCCTGATGCAGCCCAGGATGCTGTTGGCTCTCTGGGCTGTGATTGCACATTGCTGGCTCATCTNATCACTCCATCATAGAAGGCCACCAGATTGGTCAGGCACGATTCCCCTCTCCAGTTGTGGGGAGACAGCTGCCAACCCAGTGTCTCTAAAAGGACCTTACATACACAGCACAGTAGAGAATGATGTTGGCTTGAAACCCAGTATCAATTAAATCCACTTCAACCTCTCCTGTTTCTTCCCTCCAAAACCAGACATCCTTCACTACAGCAATGAACAAGAACTTATTTAGTCTGTGTTATTTTTCACAGCTGCTAGCCATACACATATTGTCAGCCTGTCTCTTGCTGACCGGCTTAGAGTTAGTGCTGTTGCAAACTAATAAACAGAATAAATATTCCTCCCTCCCTCCCCTTGAAGCCCATTTAATGGGACTGGAGAGACAAGGGCATGGAGGAGTCAACTGTTGTAGCAATCTAGCTAAAATCACTCTCTTCATGGGTAATGAGCAACTGCATTAAGGAACTGGTGGGTTTTTTTATAGTTGGCTTCTTTCACTGTAAGGGAGACAACATTTTGTCAAGTTGTCTCCAGACCCAATTTGAACAAGCTGATGAAAAACTCCTGTCCCTCCAAGGCAATCAGGCAATTAGAGGAGACACTGTAGAATCAGAAGAGGCAAATCTCTTTGAGGTAATTCACTGTGAGTAAGACTCCAGTCAGGAGCAAGCATTTGATTCCAGCAATGCTAAATTGCCTTCTTGCAGCTCCCTAGCAGACACTCTGCTCAAGCCCTCTATTTTGTTCTAAGAGCTTGTTTAAAGTAATGCCAGCTGACAAAGGCATAATTATGGTATGTAGAGCACACATTAAGCTTGTCATGGTGCTTCCTTCTCAGGAAGCATCAGCAACTGGATTAGGACCAAACTGTGGAGCTGGGTACTGCATGGGGAAGCATCTTGCCAACTTGCAACGAATGCAGTCTGGTTTCTTCCTCCCCTGACAGCTTTTGCTAGACCATTCTACCCTTCTTAACTGTTAAAAAAAAGTCAAATGCTGTTTAGCCCTTTCAGAAGGAATAGGTAATTTATCTCCTGTCTGAATTGCAGAATATAAGCATTATCAACCTGTCTCTCTGAACTTGCTTGAGCTTGGAGGAAGAGAGCAGGCAAACCACTGGCACTTCTACAAGCACAGTGCCACAATCTGAGGCTGTAACAAACAAGACATAACTACTGGAACTTTATTTCCACCCTTCCCTCCCTTACACGGAAGATAAAGGTCATATGGGAGTAGCTTGGGTACATTAACCCTCTTTATATCCTCATAATATGGAGAAGATTCATCTTTCAGAGCAAAAATGTTTATCATTTTGATTATTTCCACCTTCTTTGTCACTTTAAGAAACACAGTGAAGTGTATCCTCACTGCTTTGATTCACAGATCAAACCAAGAAAATAACAATGGGAAATAGCAAAGTATTTTCTGGCTATATATGTGTAGATGTTAAAAGTCTGGAGCACTTAATTCGTCCTCCTAAGCAGTTATTTTTGTTTAAAAATAGTTAAATTATTTTCTAAAGAGGAAGAAAGTTGCTCTGCTATAAGAGGTAGTAATGACTAGTGGCTTTTTTAATGCTCATGCTCCTGCTACTCTTTAAAATACCATTAAATTTACCATTAAAAATACCATTAAAAACATTAAGCTCCATTTTTTAATGGTAGAAAACAAACAGCTAAGTCTCTAAGCAATATCTTTTCAATGCTTTTCTTCTATATTAATATTTTAATATTTCATAAATGACTTAGAGCAAATGAAAAGAAGTTTCTTGTTAACACACTGCAAACTTCCATTTGAATGGTGGCCAGGATACAAAACTTCCCATCATCTTACACTGAAAGCATGTAAACTTACTGTGGAGAGAGCAGCAGCTGCTATCTCCTAACAGGGAGACAGGAGAAACACTCCCTAAGAAGAATCATAGTGGGTCAGATATGACTGAAATAAAACTTTACATTTTTAGCTATAGAAATAGCATTATGATAGGTGAAAAGGGACAAGAACACTTTTGTGGAGGGAAAAAACAGATTCAATGCTTCAGATGTACAAGTAATTTGATGATACTTTTTTCCAGCTGCCCTCCTACTCAATTTTTGGGAACAGTTAGATGCTACTGGAGCTCTTTAGAGGTTTGTACATCATATATTTCATCACTACAACAGAATTAACTCATAAAGCAGTAAAGAAGGTTGTGTGCCTCACTTATGTTGTGACATAAACAGCAGACTGTCAAAGTTCTCTATGGATCCATAGGCACAGAGACTAGCAGGAGAGCACCAACTACATTGAGAAGAAAAGGAGAGCAATTTGAATGCTGTAGAGCTTCCTCAATGGCTGTGGCTCACAATACACTTCCAACTCTAAAGGAATTCCACATCCTTTACTGACAATTCTTCTTGAAGATGTTTCATGGTGAATTTTCAGCCTGCTGCTCAGTGGCACCAGGTGAGAACCTTCACATTAACAAAGAAAAATGGAACTATACATCTGCTCTATTCCCTGTTACACGTCAGGGTATTTCAGATGGAGAATTAAAGGCTAGCACTGCTTTGATGTCTTTAGAGAAATGGCAAATCCTTGTGTGAATGAGTTCCAAACACTTGAATAGAATTTCTTTTTCTTATATCTCCACCTTTTCTTTTCCTAAGGAGGTGAAAGGCCTGTGAAAGGTGCAGAATTGGCAGACATTGGTGAATATTGTATTCATGAGGGAAATTTTAAAAGCCTGAATAAACTGAACTCTCTAATTCTTTTGTATTCATTTCTAAGGAAGGTGATGTCTGGAAAGCTTTGAAGAAGGAAGCTTTCAGTTTCAAGCTGCATCTCAGCTCTGAACAAAAAGCCACAACTCAACCCACCTTGAAGAGCAATTGCAACAAGACCATGATCCTGGGAGATGACCTCCTCTCTCCTATGGCTGCTTGATCCAGTCTAATGATGAAGATCTACAAAGTGTTACTAATATACAGTATGTGGATCCTAAATCTCCCTTCTTTCATGCATATAAATGCAGAAGGAAGATATTTTTATTATTGAGGAGCATGAATCATTTTCCTTTCTGAGACATTCTGATATGTAACACTGCTCCTCCATTGGGGTTGGAGGAAGCATAATGTTTTCCCCTGAACTGCAAGTCCTGAGTAATAGATACTGTGCCCATTTCTA
>VWZO01016814.1:0-11923 GCA_013396975.1 Bucco capensis | reverse complement strand
TGGGCTTGTTCTTTCCCACATGCAGTACTGCACACTTCCCCTTGTTAAATTTCATCAAGTCTCTCCCTGCCCATGTCTCTAGCCTGTCCAGGTCACTCTGGATGGCAGCACAGCTCCTGGTGTGCCAGCCACTGCTCCAAGCTTGGGATCATCTGCAAACTTGCTGAGGGAACACTCTCCCCCTTCATCCAGATCATTAATGAATATATTGAACAGCACAGTGCAGGGTTTGGAACCTCAGGTATTTCCAAGCAATTACACATTCCCTGGTGTATTCTGGGTCATTTGGAGCAAGCATGTTGATAATCCACAAGGGATACTGCAGTAACTCACACCCACTTGCAATTTGCTGCTAGGCAAAGCTTTCCACCCTCACAGTCTCACTATGTCCAGACAACTGAAGTTGTGCCTGCCTGATGCACCAAGCTCAGCTAAATGAGCTATGAACTCTGGGACTAGCTGCAGGGGTGAGAAAAATACCTTCCATCAAATGCATGACTTCAGCAAGTCAGGGAGCTCTCAGTGCAGCTCACAGGATGGATGGCAGGAAAGCAGACAGGAAGATGCAAGGGACCATTTGTATAAATTAGATATAGATAGTTTGAGCACTACATGAGAGCCAAGCTCATTTGGCAGGTAAAACACAGAGGCTTTGGCTCTCAATATGAATGTTACTTGCTGGTTTTACAGTGCCACAGGAAGAATGAAGTGACTAATCAAGGAGTGGTAAGGTCTGCAGAGATTTTGAACCACCACCACCACCACCTCCATAAGATTCAGAACAGAGGATCTGAATGGTAAGTTATATACCCACTACAGTTTAAAACCTGCCTGGGAAGGCTGTTCTTTGATATGGACCCATTTTAGATCTGATCTCTGTCCAGGATGAAGGCAGGAAGCAGATGTACCACTACTCACCTCCTGGCCTGTATGAACACCATTACCTACAGGTAGAGCTCAGGTACTCAGAAGGGGATGAGGATGAGTTAGACTAAGCAGAAGTTGTGGAGAAGCTGAATCACAAATGCTAGCCCAGGAGAACAACTGCAGCTTCAGCAACCATCATCCACATGTCATCAGCAAAGAAGACTCTGAAGGCAACAGAAGCAAGTGCTTTCACAGGCATCCATCCCAATGGCTGGCTATGAGCTCCAAGCAAAGCCTCCCTCCAAGGTCAGAGCATCTGGATGGTCTCTCTCTGGTGCCAAAATAAAGGTTGAGCTCACACTGTCATCTTCCCTTTGAACAAAGGGAACTGCCTCTGTCTCTTTTCCAGTTGTCTAGTTTTATAGAGCTCATAAAAACATCATTATTCTTAAGATACTCCCTCCTTCCATTCCATTTGCCACAAATGAAGATTTTTAAAGTAATGAGGGCAAGACATGCACAGAGAGGCAGTGAGATTAGCCCAGACACCTTTCCTTTGGAAACCAGGTTAAAAATCACAGAATCTTATTTACTAAACATTCTCCTGAAGTCAGATTTGCGATATGGCAAATTTTTTTAAACCATTTTTAGGGCATTTTGTTTAGTTTCTACAAATCAGGTTGATTTCACCTCAGTAATGAATACTTTCTTATCTGTTCAATAGGGATGAGAAGTACTTACCTGCTTCAGATGTGATCTGTGCACAAATACACACAGTGCTTTGAAGATCTTTAAAGCATTGCTCCACATAAAAAATAATTATTCTTAATATTGCTGTAAGATTAGCACATCCATGTTTTGTTTTTTTTTGTTTCCTGCAACCTTTTATAAATAGAAGAAGAGAAGGTCTTAGATGCATTGAAGCATGATACAGAGGAAAACGTTTACCATCTTTCACCAAGTTAGAGTTCTTCTGTAGTTTAACTCAATACTTAGTAAAAAAGGCATATTTTATTGGACACTTCTATTGCTGGAGCATATCCAAAGAAGGGCAACAAAGCTGGTGAAGGGTCTAGAGCACAAGTGTGCTGAGGAGCAGCTGAGGGATCTGAGTTGTTTAGTCTGGAGAAGGATGTTCAGGAGAGACCTTCTCTCTCTCTACAAGCTTCTCTCTCTCTTAGCTGAAGAAAGGTTGAAGTGAGGTGGATATCAGTCTCTTCTCCCAGGTGACTAGTGCTAGGACAAGAGGAAATGGCCTCAAGTTGCACCAGGAGAGGTTCAGGTTGGGCATTAGGAACAATTTCTTCCCTGCAAGAGTGGTTAGGCATTGGCCCAGGCTGCCTAGAAAAGTGGCCGAGTCACCATCCCTGGAGGGGTTCAAAGAACCTGTAGAGGTGACACTTGGGGACATAGTTTAGTGGCATGGGGACATTGGGTCAATGGTTGGACTTGATGATCTTAGAGGTCTTTTCCAACCTGAATGATTCTAGGAAAGGTGTCAATACCCCAAGCAACCCCTACAGATGCTCTCTCCTACCCCCAATATACACTAGAAGATGATTTTTGACCACAAGACCATCCTTACATGCTCCACAACAAGAGGCCACCACCTGCTTCCCCACTTCCTCCCATCCCAGTCCTGAAGCATTGGCAGAACATTTTGGTTGCCATTGGCTGCACTGGACATATCCCCCTGGCTCCACCTGCACAGGGTTGCACACTAAATGTTAAATCAATTAATCTGGGTGAAAAAAAAACACCCCAAACTTGTGCATATGTTTCCTCAAGTCTTCAGTCAAACAATGATCAGCTGCCAAATTGCCTTAAATAAGCAACCTAAGCAGTGGTGTCTTCTTAATTCATCTCAGCTTACCTGGATGCATTTTGGACTTGCCCCTTGTGCCCTAATTTAATGCTTTAATTAGGAGGAATTAACAGAGAGTATTCTCAATAAATGCTGAGAGGGTTCATAGAATCCTAGAACAATCCAAGTTGGAAGGGACCCACAAGGATCATCAAGTCCAACTCCCATTAGGCACAGCGTTGCTGATCCCTCACAATATACCCAGGATGTATTATATCATGGATTTAGCTATGGTGTGCTGTGTTTGCAGCAAAGCTTTAGTCTTCTAGTCACTATTTCCTTTTCCAGCAGGCATTCAGGTTGCAAGACTTTCTCTAACTTAGCAACATCTCTTCCCATCCATAAAACTATGAACTACCTGCAAAGATACAAAGTGTGAAATGAAGACATGATCACTGCTTAGTGTCAGATGTGTATCATTTACAGACAAATGCAAGAATTCAAAGGAGAAAAGGAGTCAGAAAAAAAAATGTTTAATTATAAAAGAGCTTCTTAAATTAAAAAAAAAAAAGATAATGGCACTAAACCAGAAACAAAGTTATTTAAGAGATCATAGCCACAGGGTGGTTGGAATTTTATCCTGAAACTGTACAGCTGTTCCTATCATCTGCACTTTGCTCCTGATTAAAAGAACATCTAGAGTTCCAGTAACAAGTAATCTTTGACAGAACTATAATGTATTATGAAAACACACATCAGTTTTGTATTACATGACAAAAAAAAACCAAAACCCAACCAAACTCTTATATTTATTACATTAGATTCATAAATATTACCTAAGCATTGTGCTGCTTTGCTACTCTACTCCTTACATTTCAAGAGGGAGTGTGGTTTGTTCTACTGATACAAGTGGTTTTGATCTTCCAGGGTTCACCCACAGTGCTATATAACCCAAGCATTGAGGGCACTACAGTCACACCAGAATAATCTCCTGGTTTATTCATCCTGCTTGTGAGTATCTTTCAGTGCTTTCTTTCCACATGAAGACAGCCTTTCACTTCAAAAAAACCCAATAAATACTTACCCACCCCACCCAAATTGTTCATAACTAATCAGTTGATGTCTAACTTTTCTATGACCTTTCAGAGTTCTGTTGCACTGCTTATATACAAAAAAGGAAGAGTTCCAGTGGTTCCTTTGGGAACACCACAGTCAGGGCCTGGATCCAAAGCTCAGCAGAAAGGCCCTTTATTCCTTTAATCAGCTTTGATCACATAAAAAATAATGTCATTCAGTCCTTGATTGTATGTAGAATATTCCCTGTGAGGTCAATATAATTCTGTGTGTGCACTGAAAGAAAATGGTTCATTCCAAGAGTGACTTTTCAGTTATTTCAGGTAGCCAGCATGCAGGTGTGAGCACCTAAGCATGGCTGAGCTAATTTGCACTGAAATTGTGATGTGATACCCAAGTTAGTGAGCCTAAAGCATTGCTGTGGGACCAGGGAGTCCACAGCTCTTTCTGCTGCACAGGACTCATCAGTCTATATATTCATTATCAGTGAATTCCACAGGGAGCTTTCAGTCCTTCCCTGCTAAGAGAAGGATTTACAATAGGTCACAGTTCAACACTTAAATTTTGGAAGTGGTTTAGACAACATCTCTCAGCATAAGGGAAATCAGAACTCAATTTCTGGCTTCATCCAGCACAGATCAGACATAAAGCTGAGGACAGATAACATCCAAAAAGCCTATGTGAACAACACAATAGACTTTGACACTCTGAGTGAAAGGTTTGGTGCTTTGCTACCTGGGAAATGCAGATTCCAGTTTCCCTCCATAATGATTTGATTCTTTTCCTGAAAGTTTTTCTTGTGTTTGTAATTGGCAGGTTTTGGCAGTTCATAAAATGCAAATCTATCAGATGTTCCAAAAAAACCCCAATAACCATGGAAAGCAGTCAATGAATGTAACAGGACTGCATCTCATTGCTGAAGAACCTAGAGGTCTTGCTAGTGCATGCCAACATTCCAGAAAGGATCCAGCCAAGAGTGGTGAATGCCTCACCTTGTCACATTGTCCTTTTTTCTCATTAAATAATCTCAACAATACAATCAACTGGAGTAAGAATAAAATATATATATATATATAAAGATCTAGCCAAAAAGTTGCATAGAAAGCATTTTCACAGTTGTCTTTAAATAGTTCTCCTCAAACTTTACCTAGAAAGTGAACAAAATTAGGACTTCCAAAGACAAAATATATTGCATTGCATTTTGGGTTTTTTTTGCCTGTGAATTTCACACTCACTTGGGAAATTCCTATGACTGGTTTTAGGTATTTTTAATACTGTACCATTCAGAAGTGCTGATCAGGATTTGGTTCTCCAGTGTACTAGCACTGGGAAGACCTAGATGAAAACACAAGTGTACACAAACAGAGCTCTAATACAAAGAGGTAAAACATCTGTTGGAAAAATAAATTCTCCTGAAACAAGACCTACCAGATGGGAGGTAGATTAGTGCCATTCAAATATTTAAGGTACTCATTCTCATTTCAAAGATGAGTGGGGAAAACTGTGCTATTGCCAAAATGTTGCTGCAAGGAAAAAAATTTATTACTAATCACTGTTGGGTTTCTATCACTTTTTCTTTTAAACTGGGTAAGCTTCTATTAATACAAACATAACTCAGTTGAATGTTAAAAGGACACACTACCCCTTCGAAACATTCAGGCTTACAAAGTTAAGTCCACAGGTTGTTCTTTTGCCATTAGTTGGGAGCTTAGCTCTGCTTAGATTTTATAACCCACTCAGCATTTGGGTTGAGCTGGTACAGGTCCTTCATGTAGGTATCATCATCAAGGCAACGTTCCCCTAGAGAAGAAAAGAGAGATGTGGTTACATCTGTACCCAAAAAAAAAAGGAAACAACTTCCAAAGTTCCTGGCATTTAGGTTTTCAAGGCCTCTCTGCAGTATTAAACAATTGACAGTGCAGCTAAAACCTAGAAATGCTCTTACTCTTCCCATGGGGAGGAAGAAGGAAGGAGAATAGGAGCTTATGCCACTTCTGTGGCATGTTCATCACACAGACCATGCACATGAGAGCTCCTCTCTGTGAAAGCTTAGGAAAAAAGCAGCAATGCCTTGCTCCCCTCATGGTTATAACAAATATTAGGTTCCCATTTGTATAAAAGCCCATTAAAATGTCAGGTTATTTTCTCCTTCTTAAAAGGAAAGTTCAAGCAAGGTTTGCCCTTGCTAAGGTGTTACTCCCTATCCTGCTCCTCTTGGTCAGCAGTTCTGCATAGCACTTGAAACAGTGATTTTCCTAGTAGGGAAAAGCAGCACAGTGTTCTTGCTGCATTATAAGCAATTAATATATGTCTAGCAGCTATGATGAAAATAGCATCAAGATCTGCTTCCTCTTCCCATTCCCCTAGAGGCAAAGCATTACCTCATGCATTTGCAGCTCTACATCACAGCCCCTCTCCTATTGCACTCTGCAGGTGGCTGAGGTAGACAGCTCATGTGCCAGTCAGATGTGCTCCTGAAGCAGGAGGCAAGCAGAGGTGTGATGCTGCAGCTGGCTTTGTCTGCCAGCTCTTTGGACTCCAAGGCAAGAAGGCAAGACTCCCTGCTCAACCCAGCTCAGCCTGCATCTGCTCCCTCCTCTCCACCCACTCTCCTTGCCAGGTAGCAGCCTGTGTCCTTTTGGGTTTTTATGGCCTGTAGCACCCATGCTGCTCAACTTGGCTCTGTCCCCAGCACAGTGCAGCATGTTGAGGCAGTGAGAGTACAGGCACAGTTCCTTATCCAGTCCTGGTCACAAAGCAATGGCAGANCTGAGCATTCTCGTGGCCTCCTCTGGACCTGCTCCATCAGCTCCATGTCCTTCTTGAAGCCCTCTAGTATACCTAGCACTTAAAAAATGTCTGGAGACTTCAGCAGCTCCATCTGCTAGGGGACAGGATTGCAGCATTGCAGATGTTACAGTGTTGAGCATGAGTGTAGCAGGAGCCTGTCAAGTCTCCTCACTTTTGGGCTTCAGGCAGAGAGACAGAAATGGCAGAGATCAGGACAACTTGTTTTACTTCAACCTGTACAGCAGGTTAAAGTCAGGGAGTTTCTCTTATCTTAACTAAGAGGATTAGCATTTGTAAGGGATGATTAAAGTTTAAATTGTCTGGAAGGAAACCATTAGGACAGAGGAAACATCTAAGCTTTCAATCCTATTTCATAACAAACCAAACCAAATCTGCAACTAACCCTATCTTTTCTCTAAGAGACATACAATTCCTGTCCCATGTTTAAAGTGAGAGCAGGTGGTTCTAGTTTCACTGGAATTCTGTTGCAAAAGTGGTTTTTGACAATCATTACACCTCTCTGCAACAAATAAGATACTCCTCTCCTTTGGGTCTTACCCCTGGGATCACAGCCTGCTTTAACAGGCATAGCAAATGTATGTACATGCTGGATATGCTGGAGAACATGTAATACATTCATCTGGCATCCAGCTATCTTAGGAACTTCTTTTTGCCATCAGGCTTAGTAAAAAAAAACAAAACTAAAAGGGAGCTGTGGTAGGGAGTATAGGAAAATATTGGTTTTAATTTACTATAAGGCTTTTGGTTTAGACACAAAATAAGTATAGCTGATGTAAAAGAGTGTTTAGCTAAAAAGGGAAATAGAGGATTTAAACACAGAAGTACTGGGTATTCATGGAATTTTATCACTTCAGATAAAAGTTTAACAGGTCTCAGTTAATGAGAAAAGAGTAAGTGTAACTCTAATACAATAGTGTTTTCTAGTTATCTCTTTTCTTTTGCTAAGCACATGAATAATACTGTGATTAGAAACTGATTCCCAATGCAAAAAATACTTGTGCATTCATCAAAGAAAATTTCTGAACTCTGTTCCAAATTATCCACTGGTGTTAACCTTGCTAATCTGCTATTTGCTTTAATCAAGAGGGTCTGGAAGGCACAAAGCAGGAAAGACTAATCCTTGGACAATTTTGTCACTAGGTCATCTTTCTGGTTGAGTGGGTTTTTTCCTCCAAGGAATATGCAAGCAACTCTTAAACAGGGAGCATGAAGGAGTGTAAGTTCACTTATTATGCCTCAGTACAAAGAGAAGAATAAGATGAACTTCAGGCACCTTCCTAGCCAACCTTTCTGTGATTCTCCACTATATATACACATATCAGGAACATCTGTTACAGCAGCTATGTTCCTCTGGGAGAGATAAGAAGATACTACTATGATGATCACACCAGTATTTCTGACTCCCTCTCCCTAAGGTTCACTCTCTGCCTTAGGAACATGAATAAAAATGCAAGCACAGTGAAGCCTATGGATAATGTGCCAAGGAATCCTATTATTACAACAGAAGTTGTTCAGAAGTCATTCTTACCAATATTCCCTCCTATTTCATAGAGAAAGACTTCTTCTTTCTTGAGTGTTTGGACATTTCCACTGTCAGGAACAAAAGACAATGAATAACTATATTCTGAAAGAGCTCATACATTGCCAGGAAAATTTAGGCTAACACAGATCAGCAGCATACCTGTTACAAACCCTTTGTGTTTATACTCATTTACTGATAAAGTGAACAAGGATACCCTCACAGAAAAGTGCAAATGAACAGTCCTGCATGTGAGCAGAAAAGGTGAAATAAGATAGATGTGAAGAAACTGTGGGATTTAGAAAAGAATTCCATTGTTATTAGCAAGTAGCCTGATATTTACCCTCTGATTTTTCTTCCACTGCTGCTGCAAAAAATAAGTGTTCCCTTCAAAGACTTGATAATTCTGAAAAAGCCTTATGGTTGGGTGGGAGAAACCACAGATTTGCTGGTTTTAATTTTGCTGCAACTGAGAAAAGTGAAAAATAGACACTGGAAGAATAAAGTCTCTGAAGTACAAAGGGATTCTATTATTCTCACTGCTTAATTATAATAATATATGCTAAGGCACAGCCAGAAAAGAACTTTTTGTCAAAAGTTTAAACCTCTAAAAAGAGCATTTAGGAGAAAGCAGCTTCTTAATCCCAGCTAGTGTAGCATCTTATTGCTTTAGCATGCAGAGTATGATGTGTGATGCACATGTCTGTTAAACATTGGGGTTTTGCTAAGTATATTCTGACTTCTTACTTTGCTCATAGATATAAAAATAGATTAAAAAGCTTGATTAAAACTTCTCTCTCTTTCTAAAGGCATTTGGATGACTCAAATGGAGCTTTCCATGACATTCACACATATTTATATCCCAATACCTAGACTGCAGATTTTCTTTCTCTTTTCTTCATTCTTTTGTTTCCTAGGTTTATTTTCTTGCAGTTACTTTCTGGGGAGAAGCCAGAAGGGAATAAATAGATTCAGATTAATTAGCAGTTAATTTTTTACTACTGGCACTCATGTATTCCTGAAGGCTTTGTGAGCCTTAATGACATTAGAAGCATTAATTCCTGAAGTATGGATTCTAAAGGCTAAATTCAGCCAAAAAAAAAAAAAAGTTCAGGAAATCACCTAATCTTATATATTCTAGAAGAAGAAAAGTTTTTGAAAAGCCACTTCTCTCCAAATGATAACAAACCAACCAAGTGTTTGTACCTTTTCTGGCTGAGAAACCTGGCTACTACATCCCCCGCTTTCAGTTCTTCTGTCAGCTGTATTGCCATGGAAACTTTGGAAAGATGAGGAGCTTGCACCCGGATCACTCCCTGAGGAACATCAGCCTGCAAAGCAAGAACAAGGTTGGAACAAAGCTGCTAGCAGTTGGCTTTGAGGAGCTTCTCAAAATCCAGGATGGAATAAGAAACTTAGTACCATCCTCTGCGCTGAACTACTCTCTGCTACACTTCACTGCAGCAAGATGGTGATTACAGAACTTTGGAACAAAAGAACACTAGTGTTTAATTAGGCTTCAAAGGTGTTAAGAGTAACAATAACAATTACTGCTAGACTAAGAACACACTTTGGTATGATAAGAAGCACTTGAGATTGATATGGAAAAGGCTTGCCACAGGCCTGAAAGCCAGGCAAGCTCCCTGCATCATCCCTCCACTGAAACTTCCACAAGAAACCTTGCCAGTTTCATTTCATCTGAATTTCATGCCAAAAAAAGAAATCACAAAGCATTCAAGGGTCAGTGTGCTTCTAAGTGATTCCTCTTTTCAAGTATCATTTCCTTTTTAAAAAGATATTCACTACTGCAGCTTTCTCTCCTTCATTTTTATTCTCCAGAATATATTCAGCTAGTCAACCTGCAAGTCTGACTACACAATGGATTTGTATTCTACTTCAACCCAAAAATCCTTGGTGATGAACATCAGTCAGATTAGTTACAGAGAAGGAAGGCTTCCAAAGGACAGGTTTTCTGTTCATCTTGCAGCATATGACATCTGAAGTTACAAAAGGCATAATTTATTTGTGAATAAGGTCCTAATTTCTCTTCCTGGAAATCCTGAGGTAATTTTTCTATTCATATTACATTACCATTTACCTAAATGGACTCATTTTGACAGGAGAAGAAATGGAAGAGCCTCAGTAGATAGGGTTGATTATGACAGTTCATTCTCTTCTCCCCCCACCACACTATTTACTGTGATTTTAAGGCTGAACATTTCTTCTACCCACGATCAATGAACAAATCTGGGCACCTATGAATCTAGAATAGCTTCCCTGAAAGCTTCAGAGGTAAATGAATATAGAACAAGGCTAAGCATGAGCAGCATCAGAAGCACAGCTTCCTGAGAAAGCTACTGTAGAAGTGATGAGCTATGCTAAGTAATTTTAACCCAAACAATCCTTCTATAATCCACTCTTATTATTTATTGATTTAAAAAGACTAGACATATAATAACTATGTATGTCTAAAGCATTAAGAATCACCAAATTGAGAATGTGCTTTGGAGTAATCATGGAATCAAGGATTCATGAGATGGATCTCAAAGAGCAACTACCTACATTTATCCCTAAATTTGTCAAATCTCTAGTGTCTCCAGCTATAGACATAGTGGTTGAAGCTATTTGCTAGAAAGTTAGCTCAGAATCATTAAGGTTGGAAGAGACCTCTAAGCTCATCAAGTCCAACTATACCTATCACTACCATACCACTAAACCATGGCCCTAAGGAGAAAATCTTTATGTTCAGTCCTGCTTAAAAATCTTCTGCCTCTTTCCAAATTGCTGGGATCCTGGCAAAGGGAAAGGAAACTTTGAAGGATGAAATGGTTATTTATATATTTCCCTATTCAGTGTTTTAATCACATTCACCACGGTAAATTAAAACTTGGTTCCATATTTGTATACAATTCTGGATCATTTTGCCTCAGTTAATTTTAATGAAGCTTTTCCAGCAGGAAATGCTGTTATCCATTTCAGCTGGATAACAGCTGGGCTTTTTCTATACAGCAGGCATATGATAAATGATTAAAAATCCTACCTGTTTTGACTATAGGAGAGAAAGAACAAGAAGTGTCCACAGAGCTGTAACATTACAGTCACAGATCAAACAGAATAATTACTTTGTTTATTCAGACAAAATCATTATTAGCTGAGCTAATGAATGCATTTTGCCACTTTCACCACCTGCACTTACAGAAGAACTCATGCTCAGCTGCACAATAAATTCATGGTGCCCAGCTACAGAGAGAACAGATACTCAGCAGCCCCATGCCCATTCACTCTGTAAGTTGGTTGGAAGGAAAACATGGAAACATGCAGGGGTAGAGTCACACAAGAACCTTTTTTTGCTGCACAGCACACTTCAAAACATCCAAGTTAGGGCTCCACACCACAACATATAAGCCAAGTACCTACAAGGTGACTGAGAACATGCTGAATGATGGGTCACCTATACTATTTGGTTTGTGAGTCTCCTCTCCTGCCTGAGAGGTTCTCTCAGGTGAGGTTTACAACACTGAAACCTCTGGCTGGGTTAGGAATGTGCACACTTTCAAAACCTAAAGAGAGATGCATCCTTAGTTGACAGAAAATACATTGGCCTCCAACATATTAGTCTGTAGCAGACACAGGAGTCATATCTAAGGTCTTGATCTTTCAAACCCTCTCTTTTCAGAGGGACTTGAAGCTATCAAAAGAAGCACAGCTGCTTGGCTGTAGGATCTGGGGAGGGTCTCTTCCATATCCTCCTGGTTCATTTTGGATGGCACTTAAATATTCATCAATCAAAATGAAAAGAGAAAAGCAACTATGCAGATGACAGAATATAATATCATCATCATCATGGC
>VWZO01016813.1:0-15713 GCA_013396975.1 Bucco capensis | reverse complement strand
ATGAGGTGGGAAAAGAAGAGGAAGGTTGTTTTGAACGATGCTCACAACAACCACTATCCGCAGAGTCAAGCATAGTTCTGATATTCCTACAGGCAAGAGTTAGTTTAGGGACACCTTTAAAGGGAGGTGTGTGCCTTTGACTCTTATTCTTTGTGTGACCACATTATAGGGAGATGCCCATTGGCCGCAGTTAACCAACCAGGTGGAGCGGGAGATGAGCTTTGGTTAGGTCACCTTCTCTAGGCCCTAGGTTGTGGGGGTCTTCGATCTGGTAATATTCTGAAAAGCATACACATGTCTTTACAAACTTGCTTTTACTCTCATTTTTAATCAGTCCATCAGCAATACTAATTTTATGCCACTGACACACAAAAAGGCCTCTGACTGTATTCCTCATTAACTGCTCAACTGCAGAATCTATTTCAACAAAGTATACAATGACACAGTATTTAAACAAAAACTAACATATACAGCAACAGTGATGAAACAGAACCAATCAATTTTTATCTTTGCTACTGGACCAGCAAGTAAGCCCAGGCAGCTAACAAAAATCACCAAATCACGGCCAAAGTCAAATGACACTAACAAAGACCAGTTTTACCTATCTACTCAAACCCAGGATTCTATTCCTGTTTTATCTGACTTTTCAAGTTATAAAATATAACAAGACTTAATTTATAACCATAGCAACCTAAACATTTTACCCATTCATTTTTAATCACCCTTCATCCTGTAAACAATTACTGTTCAAACATCATGTCTTTGTGGTATTTTTCTTGTCCCAAACATGAAGTAAGCAAGCAGAAGTTGCTCAAGAAAATTCAACCAAACCAAAACCCACAGTGCTATCCCTATCCAAAAAAGCTTCATCCATTCTGTGAGTTTTCAAACTAGCTATTTTTAGCAAAAACATTATGATTGCAGGCAGTGTTTACAGAGATTATGAACTAAATTGTTACAGAACAAAATTGGTCAGAATGCATTAAGTAATTTTCAAAAAAGTACTTACTGAAGATTGTGATTTGGGCTGTTTGTTGGACCTGTAAATATAAAACAAAAAACATTGCTGGCAAGTTTCGCGAGCGACAACAGCATTATAAAAACTCAACAGTAATCCACAGGAAACTATCTCTTTAAGGAAGGTTTGTCTCAAGATTCAAAAAAAACCCTCTGCTTTAATGTACATAATTACACATAGCTATTTTCAAAGCCACAAATAAGAATCACATGAACGTTCTGTCTGCTCAGGCAGCAACTTGAGTGGACTTATTTTTTTGTTAGAAAATACCTCCTACCATAGAAACACAGGCTGTTAAAGAGACAATATATTATCTTGATGCAACACTTACCTGTTCAAAAGCCCCACCTGAGCCTTACTATCAGAGTTTATGGTATGACAAGGGCATGCTCTTAACCTTTGTCACAGCAGAAACAAGGTCCAATACCTCGCACTTAATGAATTCCTACAAACTAAACCGTATAGTTAGCTATTTTCATTACAAAATTAGAAGACATTTTAGGCAAAAGCCTTTGAAATTTTTTTCCCCATTGCTTCAGAAGCAAACTAAAAAAAAGCTTGCCTTCCAAGCTGGATGATTAAGTCTCCAAAATGCAGCATAAGTACTTCTTGAAAGGTGTGGTGTCCATTCATCTGTCAGAGGGCAGAACTTGAGGCCAGGCTTCACGTAGCAATACAGACATGCCACTTCACAAGGATTGGCCCAGCACTATGAACACCACATAGAAAACTGCTTCTCATTTTTCTCTTCAGATTTTTTTTACAGGTTGAGTTCAACAGCAGAGTGAAAAATCCAGGCAATTACATGTTATCTTTTTTACTTTATGCTGGCACTTCTTTAATTTTTTTTTTTTACTACATGTTTACAGACCTTTCCATCTGTATTTATTTTCTTTTATTACCAGTAAATGGGTATTGAGTTAACCCAGTGCTGGGGGAGAGAGCCCAGGCAATGGCTTTATTTAATTACTTTTGTGTTGAGAATTCTTCTTAAAACATCAAATTCATTTCAAATTATGCTATCGAAAAAACTAATACCTAGTCTATAAAGCAGTCTAATTATAAAACATATGAACTCACCAAGCCTTACAAATAACACTCCCGTTGCTGTTATCGTCTTCATCCCATTTGAAGCCACACACTGGTAGTACCCTGTGTCTGTGGTATCCAGATCCTGGATCCTCAGACGCGAACCATAATCTGTTTTTCTGATGATTATCCGTCTTGGCTCCTGAACCACTGGAGCATCATTTTTTAGCCATCTGATATTTGGAGATGGATTTCCTGCTACTTTGCAGTGCAAGATTGCTGTTTGCCCCTGGACTATAGTGATATTGTTTACTGGTTCCAAAAAGGTCAGAAAGTAACCTAAGAAGGTAAAAGGTCAGAAAAGATCAAACTTCAATTGGGTTGTAATAAAAGACTGCCCAAAAGCACATTTTAAAGAAAGCATTTTGGAAATGGTTTCAGTTTTCTTTCAAGTATATATTTAAAAACAAAAAAAATGTAATTCACTGTCCTAGAGACTCCACAGAGTTGCACTTCGAGTTGTCATTCATGATTGACTTCATGTTTGTCTGCAGGTAGGTAAGCAGATTAGACAGTCAAGCATGCATTAATACTATTACAACCTTTACTCCCTTTCTGGATGTGTATTCTGAAGCAATGATGATGTTTTTCTGGTGAGTTTCCATGCATCTTGTTTAGTGGTGTAACAGGAAAATACATCCTCATTCCAGTAAGGAGTAATCTCTTTTGCAACCATATTAGAATATCATCATTTTACCACTTCGTTTTCTTACATGGTCATGTATTTGTCTTAAAAATAACTAAAACTTGAGAAGTTACTTTTTTTACTTTGACTTTCTAGATGGTTTTATGACAAGAAAATATTGAGCCTGATATGGATAGATTTATCTTACAACAGAATTTTAAAGATGGTAAGTCTCACATTCCATTTAAAGAAAGGATATCCAAATTGCAGATGTAACCTGTGATACAGAGGGCATTTTAAAAATAATTATAGGTTGACATGTTTTACATCAAATCCTAAAATAATGTTAAACTGGATAAAGAAAAGCCTGTATAGATATTGAATAATCATATTTCATGGGTTTAGTTTTATAAATGCAAACTAAAGCCACTGATTTGCAGTTTGATGAAAGCAAAGGGCTTGTCAAGAAGCACATATGCTGTACTGGCCACCTCAAGTTATAAAATAAAAAAAGAAAGGAAAGAAATAATTAACGGATGAACACTGCAAAAACTCGACAATCATAACTTCTGTAGATTATTTTTAAATTAATTTGGTGTTACGAGTCCTGTAACTGACACACATTAGACACTGAAAGTTTGAAAGCATGTAATTCTACAGAGAAGATTTCAAAGCAAGCAAGAAAAGTATCTAGATGTCATGCCCAAATGTTTGTTTTGATGAATTTATACCATCTAGACATTGAGCATCAGGAATAATTTAGATCACATTGCATTTTTTTGCCAGTTGTATCCAAATATCATATAACTTTGACAGATGTCCATGTGTGCCATTTCCTGTTAGTCAGATTATTTTGCATTTGTTTTACTAGTAAACAGAATAATACCATGCAGGACTCTAACACCAGTAACATTACGGTCAACATTTGCAGTCTAACTGCTGAAAATATCTTAAGAAAATTGATGTTTGCTTTGATTTATGTTTTACATGACCATGAAAAACAGTTCCTCTGTTATGGGTAAGTATAGTACTGGAGTGGGGAGCAGTAGAAACACCAGAATATAATGCATTTTCAAGGTCAGATTTGCTAGAAAACTGAGTTTTCCCGAGTATTCTATTGTTCTCTACTATTTGCCTTTGAAAAGAAGTCCTGCTTTAAAAAATGTTATGAAAATGGAGCATAGACAAGTGTGAATTTAGTATGTCACTTAAGAGAAAATATAGTATACCGGAATATATATAACCTTCACATGATGCAAACACACAGGAAAATTTTGTCACCTTTTCTTCATCATAAAATAATAAATTATTTTTATATAATTTTACATTAGTTTTCCTTTTTATTAGCCTACAAATATTTAGTAGACTTTAAAACATTTTAACAGAAGTAATTCTTTTCAAACATCTGATTAAAAAGGGAGAAAAAAATAAAACGCTTTCTGCAAAGTTATGCCACAACAATACCATTTGTCGGACTTTCCAGTTACATTTTCATAGTTGCAGAATTAGAATTAATAGGATTTCATTCTGGCAGAGAACAGAAAAAGAGCAGATTGCTTTGTTGATATAGGAAATAGAAGCAACTAATTAAAACTATCACTTAAGCCAACATTCATACATAAGTATTTCCAGTAATGAAAACGAAAGCATGATCAGTGCTACCACAATTTGAAAAAGGGATTTCTGTGGCTATTCAGCTCATTATTTAAGGAGTTCTACAACTTATTTTCACATTTTTTCATAATCTGGCAGCACTATTGGCACAGAGTATACAATCAGAAAAAGTAAGTTTGCATTTATTTGAAATATGTTAAAAACCAGAGTTCTCATAAATAATACTACTCAAATAAGAATAATAAATTTATGAAAAGAAGTGCAAAAGTGGAAAAGCAAAAAAATTCTAATTCTAGCAAAGCAACTGGGACACTGAGGAAGTGCAAGGACATCTGACCATGGTAGTGATTTTGATCTGTTGGGTGGAAGAAGAGTGGAGCCACAACGTAGGGTCTTGAAATCATCAAGTCAAGGACAGTTCAGGTAGAATAAAGGTTGGAGGTGTGGTCTGCAATATGGGTAGGAAATTGGCTCACAGGCCACATTCAGAGGGTGGTGATCAATGGTTTGTGCCCCAGCTGGCAGCTTGTCACAAGTGGGGTTACCAGGGATTGATACCAGGCTCCACACTGTTCAACATATTCACAGATGTCTTGGAAGATGAGATTGAAAGCACCCTCACCAAGTTTGCTGATGAGACTAAACTGTGTGGTGATGTGGGCAGAAGGGGAGAGCCATCTTAGAGAGAGACTTGGACAGGTTGAAAGATGATGCAAGTAAGAACCGCATGGAGTTTAATATGACTGCATCCAAAGTCCTTCATTTAGGTCAGAATAACCAAAGAGCCCAGTACAGGGTAGGATCTGTGTGGGTGAGAAGCAGCCTTGCTGAAAGGGCCCTGTGGGTCCTGGTGGACAACAAGATCAACATGAGTCAGCAGAGTCCTGCTGTGGCGGCAAAGGCCAATCAGATCCTGAGCTGCATCCAGAGTGTCATTACTAACAGACACAGAGAAACGATCATTTCAACCTACTCAGTGCTTTTCAGATCACCTCTGGAGTGTTGTGTCCCAATAATTCTTGTCCCCACAATTCAACAAAGACAAGGACAGACTGGAGAAGGTCCAAAGAGGGGTCAAGAAGATGACTAAGTGCTTCAGAATCTACTGTGTGAGGAAAGACTGATGGATTTTGGTCTCTTCTCCCTGGAGAATGCTCAGGGAGGACCTTGTCACAGTTTTCCAGTACTTAAAAGGCATCTACAAAGAGAACGCAGACTCTCTTTTCACAAGGAGCCACATGGAGAAGACAAGAGGCTGGCTGTGTCAGGATAGGTTTCATCTCAATAAAAGAAAGAAATTTTACAGTGAGAACAATCATTCACTAGAGAATGCCCTCTCCAGAGATATGGTGCAGTTCCCATCACTAGATCTTTTCAAGATATGATTGGATGGGGTGCTGAATGATCTTGTCTAGGCTCCCTAACCCAGAAAAAGTTGGACCAGATCATCATTCTAGGTTCATCCCATCTCAGCTGTTCTGTTGTTCTATGGGTCTACAACTCAACAATTGTGGGGACAGTCTGAGTGTGCTCACACAAGGGAGGTAAAAGAGGTGTTTTAAGGTCTTTTTTTGAGATGTTCAGCCACTTAAAACATGGAGGCATCACAGAGGTACAGTTGTCTAGCTCAGAGATGCTCCTGATTCCAACAAAGTGAAGGAGGCAGAGAAGATGTTTTCTACGAAGATGAGATCAATTCAAACACTTTAAGTTGATAGCCAGGGAGTGCGGTTCTTCTACCTCTTCAAAATATTTTTTGTTCTTAACACAGAAGTATATGAAAGTTCTGTGTTAGTCTTGTGCCACTGGTCAGCTTATAGCTTGTTCAAACACTTAGCACCACTTCACTTTTCCTGATTTAAAATGAGCATTTTTGAGTCTTCAGGTTAGTCAAGGATATCACACTAAACTAAATTTGGATGAAAACAGCTACTGAACTTACTTATCAGGACCAAAAAGTGTTACTAACTCATGCTTAAATCCATGTTAGACCTTTCTGTTTTACCAACTAAATCAGAGTTACTCTAGGAAGTAATTTAGCTTTTAAGCAATCTGAAATATTTTATATGAATTTATGAATCAGATCCTATTAATAATTAGAACAAAATTATTACCACCAGAAGTAATGCTAAAGGTTTATGGATGAATTCAGACCTGGTGTGATTAGCTATACTTTCCCTGAAGTCAGTGTAACTGAATCTATTTCTTGCAAGTCAGACTTTGGCTTTAGTTCACTGTTTTTCCTTCCAATTTTACAGACATTTTTCTGCAGTATTTTATATTGCACTTTTGTTACAAACCAACTAGTAAATATTTTAGCTTACTGAACTTTGAAGCACTTTTGTTTTCTTCAAAGTTCTGCAGAGCAGATTAGGAGCAGTAGGGCAGGTCACTGCCTATCTACCACCTCTGTCCGTATCCTGAATTCCAAAGTTTCTTTTTTGCTAGTTTCATTTCCTCTTTGAGAAATGATGTTGAAGTCTGGTGTTTGAATTTGAAGTAATTGTAATACAGGGTAGAGCAGCCATTTGTTGGGCCGCAAAAATGATCAGGGGGCTGGAACACCTCTCCTACGAAGACAGGCTGAGGGAGCTAGGATTGTTCAGTCTGGANGGTAGTTGGGGCCCCATCCCTGGAGGCATTCAAGGTGAGGATTGACAGGGCTCTGGGCAACCTGATCTAGATGGTGATGTCCCTGCCCACTGCAAGGGGGAGTGTCCTTCTCTTAGATGGAAGGCCTTACAGGGCTAAATGAGCTCCATCTGCCCGGGTTTGAAATTAGAGTTGTCCTTCTCCTAGGATGACTGCCAGAAGGCTAATGAGCACATCCTACCCATGGACATGACTAGATGACCTCTAGCGGACCTTTCCAACCCAAACCATTCTATGATTCTATGATTCCGTTATTTCCTATCCACTTCAGCTAACCCATAATTGCAAAGCTTCCAAACAAAGCAGAAAATTCAACTAACCATGTTCTTAAGAATTTTTCCTTACGTAAGATCTATGGTGATAATCAGCAGTTACATTTTGTGATGTATGTCACACTACAAACACTCTTTGCATGTTAGTTTGATGCAATGATTTAGGAGAAAAAAAACAAACTTGTTTCCCTGGATAAACTGGGACCTCAACAATGTGGAAAATAATTTTTTTTACAGTGTAGTTCTCTTTCTCTCTTAATAAATATTTGGACAGGTATGGAGGACAATGAAATCTGAAGGCATTAGAACTTCTATTTTACTTGTGTCATATATACTGTATTATGCATCAGTGAACCAGAATTTTTTAGTACTTGAATTTTTCACCTGTTTTCGTATTGACAAACCTTTGAAACAAAGAATAAATACTCTTTAATAAATACTCTTGCTATGTATAAGCAGCATTACTGAATTGAAAATGTCAAGTTATAAACAATATTCCATTTGGGATATGGATATCAAATAGATTTTTTTAAAAAATCTGAGTATAATGGCCAGCAATTTACTGTTACATACCTACTATTCTTATATACTATTTTCTGTACTCTGTCTTCATTCCAAGGGTCATTGAAATGAAGGAAAATGCTTCCGTAGAATTCAGTTGTCTTTGGCTTGGTTTAAAGTACTTCAAAGGCAAAAGCTATCTGATAGATATTTCTGCATTTGCTGTAGGCAAAGATGCTCTAAATTAAATGTCTCTTTCATTATGGTTTCTAACATAGTGTAGAACCAATAATAATATTTATTTTGCTTGAACAGAGAAAAAAACTGCTCTGTCAAGAAGATGTAAGAGGATAGTGCAACTTAACCTATATATTATTATACTATCATACTCTGTGTACCCTATGAATAAAGTAGCTTAGAGGTATCACTGACATGAATTCTGGCAAAACTTGTATTTTGAAATGCCTTTTGTTAGGTTGCCAGTAATTCATGTTTTAAAATGGAATAAATTTGATATAAATGCATCAAGCAGAATTCCATAGCAAATCAAAATTAAGATGACAGCTCTGTTTCGTATGTTTTAGCAAGAATACAAAAATATACTTTTGCCTCATGTGTCAGATCATTGTTAAGATATGCACAAGAATAGATACTAAATTAAAAACATAAAAGATGCAACTGTCACTGAGAGAGGCCTCACATACTTATTATTTTTCTTATTTTGATTTGCATTATTCTGGCACTTAGCTGCCAAAGTTATTGGCTTAAGCCATGTGTGCTATTCTTAGCATAAACACGGTATGAAATGTTTCTTCTGCTTCTGTTATTTTAAGATCTTAGCTGCAATTTGAAGTTCATTCTGAAAAAGTATTTGAAACCCCTTTAGTTACTTAGATGAAGTGAATTCTGGCTTAGCTGTTTTCAAGTTTTTGGTTTCTATTCATTTTTTGTTGTTGCTTGTTTTTCCCTATGTGATTTTAAAAATAATGAGGTATTTATCATTTTCAAACCAGCGTTGTGATAGCCTCCACAAATAGCAATTATTAAAAATTTTCAACTGTTTTTCTCTCAGAACGTCTGAATCATTTATGAATATAGAGATCTCATGAGATGGGAAGACAGTAACAATCTTATTTTCCAAATGCTGAAACTAGAGCGAGTGGAGTTTAAGTGACTTCCCAAATTCACACATGGACTAATTGGTAATATGTATGATACTATACTGGATTTCACATCTTTTTGTGTTCCTGAGATAATAGGATTGTAATCTGTTTGTGTGGAAAAGTTGATTGCCTTTTCTTTCTGCACAGCACAAGGGAAACAAACACTGAATATCCAATTTCTGCTGTAAGTACAAGATTTTAGGGGACATGGATCACACCATCAACCTGAGCAGATGGTGGAAGTACAAAAAAGTGACTCTTTCTGCAAGTACATGAGGACTGGAAATACACTGAGAAACACCAGCCTAGTAAGGAGGGAAGGTACAAGTCCAAGATTGATGATTTTTTAGTATGGATCATTTTCCTAAATACCTAGCAGTCTTTCCAATTCTTCACTCCTTTGATTTATTCAATCACAATATGGAGATGACTGATCTATAACATAGTTAAGCCAGGTTAGGAAAAAAAAGGGACTTTGGCAGCTTTCCAGAAAACCAACAGGCACTTAAGGAAATTACACTGTTACATAGTGCTACAAAACAATGTCAGATTAAAATATACATTTACAGACTAATTTAATTCCATTATTTGTACCCCATCTTCAATACTATTTGTGCTCTCAGTGTACAAAAGCACAGCCAGAAGCATGTAAAACAAAATTATTTGGATAGCATGCATTTCAAATATACTTTGGAATGAAGCAGAATTAGCATTGAAATACTGCCAGAGTATGCACATTTTCTCCTGCATTGAAAGCAGTGGGCTTAACCTCTCCTATTAACAGAATGAAACCTATTTTTGGAGATCTTACCTAGCCCAGGAATCCAATTTTATGGGGAGGAATGGTTTTGGGGTTTGCTTTCTGAACTCCCAGATGAGGCTGTGAAGAGGCAAGTCCTAGGCTACTGCCCGTCGGGGAGTAGATCTTTGGGGGACACAACAGTGCATTAGGATGGGGACTATTCTTTGGGTCACCAATCCTGTAGCTAGAAATCCATCACTTTTAGAACACACACGAATGATTCCTGACAGGTTACACCAAGTCAAAGCAACAAAGATAGTATAGTCATAAATTGAAATTATCATATAGGTGCCTCTTGAACCAGAGTAAGTTCCCAGGCAGACTTGTACAGAAAACACAGTTAAGATGACTGGCTTGAGATATTATGTCTACTGAAGCAACTCACTCAATGTCTCATCTATTGCAGGTTGACCTTCCACATATATTTTATTAATTATTGCAGTGTATGGCTCTAATATTCCCACCATCAGACATTATTTACTGTAATGAGGTACATGAAACAGGAAGTTCTTTGTGCCCACCTTTCCTCCTCCCTCCCCTAAACCTGTTTTGTTTTCCAAACTGCTCTGATGCTGGCTAGCTCCCCTCCCCCAGCAGACTGACCACTGTAGCCATAGCAACAAGAGAGAGGACTGTCCTGTGGTACTCCACCATCTTGACTTCATGTGGTGTCCTGCCCTCTATCTAGACCAGGAAATTTTCTGCTTCAATCATCCAGCTCCCTGGCTCCATCCATCATCTCAGCTCACCTCATCTTTCTTCCCACCCCAACCGGACTATATTTCTTGTAGGTTTTATCAGGGGTGGGGGGGACAAACCTTGTGGCACGGTGAGGGGGGAGGGACTGGGAAGATTTCTTACCTATTTCTGTATTTGCCCCATAATATATATATTTATTTGTTAAAGTTATTCTTTATCACTTTGCCTCAGGTGTGCATGTATTCTCATTCTACATTTCTTCCTTTGTCCTGGGAGGGGGAGACTCTTTATCTGAGTCTTTCCTAAACATTGTCTTGTCAAACCAAGACACTTACAAAGTAAGATTTTACTGGTAGCTCATCTATGAATAAAAAGATCTCATTTTACCCTTTAATACCTTCCCACAGTCTTGTTTTAAGGGTATGATATTGCAAGCAGTGAGTCCCTCCATGATGATGCACCAACAAGCTCATCAACAAAGAAAAACTTTTTTTCAGCTTGTTCCACAACTCTTGCATTTATTTGTGATTAACAGATATGTTCTTCTCTGGGCTTCAGAAAGGAAAGGTTCCTGTTTGCCTTGTCCTGGCCAGCTCTCTGCTGCAGTGAGAGACAGAGGGAACTTCAATCCCTCCTCAGCATCACTGGCAGGAAAAGCTGGCCTCAGCCTTTCAGGAAAGTGGGCAGGCAGTGAGCGTATTTCTGGAAAACAACACTGGCTGACACTGTTCTGCCTCTTGAGCAGGGGAAAGAGACTTTTTAGGAACCAGGAAGAGTTTGTTAGAATGTTGCAAAGCAGATAGACACCAAGAGATGCTCTATTGAAATAATGATTGGGGAAAGGATCACCTTTGCAGCGACTCACCAGGCTGAGAGGAGATTTGTTCAAATATTTTATTTTTATTCCAAAGCAGACCTTCTACAAGCAAGTGCTCACTGTTCTGCTCTGGTTTTCAGTGAAACATTGCTCAGAGGCACTGCCCTCTGAGGCAGGTCACTTAAAAGGAACAGAGGAAGATAAAACATTCCTCAAAGCCCTAGCTAAGTTATCATGCTATCCCATAAACTACCAGAAGGCCATCTTCACTTCCAGGTAAAGACTTGCAACTTTGAACAAGCTTGGAATATGCTTGAAACTTCTAAAGTGGTTTTAACCTTGGGCATTATTAAAGCTTATTTACAAATATTTTTAGACCTATTCTATAACGGGGGCAGGGGGGGAGGTCATAAAGAAATCAGAATATTAAACGCTTCTCAAGGAAGGAAAGAAGGTAGACATGATGGAAGAGGAAAGGTCCCAATAATATGCACAAACTCTGGTGTAGAACTGTCTGCTGATTCTTCAAACAAAAACTGCTACCTTACTATGATACAGAAAAATATAGGTTAATATTCCAACTAAAGAAAAAAAACCTTTTGATCAAGAGATTTTTGCTTATTTGGAGAAATTTGTAGCCACTAAAATAAAACAGGAGCAAAATGAGGCCATTTCCAGACCATACATGCTGGATACTAACAACTGATTCTGTACTAATGAATCACTAAGAACAAGGGTTAGTTTGGTTTGTTGTTTGGTTTTTTTCCAGAGGAAATAAAGAATCCTTATGATGTAGAAATGCTTGAGATTTGATTACTTCCTCAGTCAGATATCGTCTGTGGTCCTGCAAAAAACCCAAAATAACTGCAGCTTGTTTATCAGAAGTAATTAAAACAAGTAATATCATATGAAAACACATTTTCTTTTATGTCTGTCCCCTTAAAACCTCAGACATAACAAAAGAGTAAAGTGGGACCAACTTACCAAGTAAACAAGTCCAAGTAGACAGGAATGACTGTTACTGACATTTATTTCCTTAACAGAATATGGAAAGTTTAATCCTCTAAAATATTTTGAGAAGGGTGCCAGTTCCACACTGATGATCAGTAGGAACGTGGTTAGAAATATGCAAACATAAATACACTTCTTTTTATTAAATTAAGGATAGAAATTAATGGAAGATTCTGGTGGAATGATGGGAAGCATTTAGTAAGTATAGTTAAGGTAAGAAATCCAGCTAGCATTCATGTGAGGCACATAAGCACTACGTGACTTTGAATATCTATGACAACAGAGACTATATTCCAAGGTGCCGTCAGCATTTATGTTGCTCTGAAAAAGAAGCCCCAAGAAAAACATCTGACCAGAACCTCAGAGGTTTGCAGGCTTCAAGTTGCTAAGAATGCTAATGATAAGGCAGAAAGCAGGCTGAGCTCTTCATTCTAACAAGATTGTCCGATGCTTTTTTCTATGCATAGTGGTTGACTTCACTACAGCAGTGCATCCATGCAAAGAAAAAATCTGTACAAGTAAGAAAACATGTCTCTTCAGGTAGAACACTGAAAATGTCCTGCTTAAGGAAGTTGCTTTAAACTGTAATTGCAGTAGACATGTATTTTCAGATCCAAGAATAGCATTTGGATCTATATTTTAAGTTATAAAGTACCACAAAAATTTATGCTAACAAGTTACTAGAAATCCTGCCATTATAGTCTAAAAAAAAAAACCACTGATGTTCAGAGCTGCTTTAAAAGTAAGTATTCTTGTGTTGCTATGAGCTAGATTTAATTATCTCAAAAGAAAGATATCTAGAGATGACAATACTTAAGATTTACCTGTAGATGCCAAGTGTGGCACTGTACAAAACTAAATAATTTTCATGGCACAACCATGACAGAAAATAGTGCTCTGTATTTGGGTCAAACCTCTAATCCCTCTGTGTGGGGTGATTGAACAGGCATAAAAATCAATTTTTATAGATTCCTGTAACCTTGCTATCCCTGCTTAGAATCAGAAGTATTAAGTCACACAAGGCTGCCTTTCTTACAGATGTGTATTCATAGGTAAATCATGTGAACACATAGTAACAGGATTTTGTTGGTCCTTTCTAAATTATGCTTATATTTGGACAAGGAGAAGAAAAAGTTACAATTAATTTTACCTTTTGGTGTTGGAATCAGTCTCTCAAGTCCATCCACATGACCTAAGGGGTCATTTGAATCTGGAATTTTCATTTCACCTAGGAAGAAAAAAACAATGTTGTTGAATTGAGGTTCTGGTTTAATCTTTCTCTTAAACACCATTAATACAGTGAGTTCAGCAAACTCCTTTAGTCCAGATCCTTGTTCCAGAGTAGCACACAGAGAACTCCTACTAAGAATGTCAGGCTTTATCCATCACAGATTGGAAAACTTCACAATAATACTTTGTGGATTTACCTTCTGCTTGCAAATATGGGCAGCATTAAAAACTAGCTTCCAGTTCTTACCACAATAAAATTCACAGAGCTTTACAAAAAATGCAGACATTTCCTGAAAGCAGTGCTGGCCCAGCAAATTAGGCAGTACCTAAGCTTTAATGACAATCTCAAATGCAAAATGGCATGACTCTGTTTTGAAGTTACAGTAATTCACATTCTATTTCCAGAAGCCAGACTCATGATCTCTGCTGACTTTCTTGTCCTATTCTTAGTCACATCCCTAGAAGATATCTCCCACAAATGAAAATACAATAACCATTAGCCAGATATTCCAAAGGGTGATGAGATGGGTGCACATCTTTCTGCATGCCCTCCTTTTTTTTGTCTAACATAGAAAAAGCTAGAAAGAATGTTTAACCAGCAGCTGCTGCAGACAGCATGCAGTACTTCCATGTTTCTTTGCTTGTACAGGTCTTAGAAAGCCTTGACAACTATAAAACAGGACTTCATGTGTCCGCTCTCACTTTTGAAAATATGATGCTATGAGGAACAGAGCTGAACCTTTAAATCAGATAAAGCTTTACGGGTTCTTTAAAAACAACTTCTTACGTGATATCCCTTATATATTTGTATTTCCTAATTTACATTCAGTCCTTTGCATATCACCAAAAGAGCATGCAAAACTAAGGTCATCAGGATCTAAAGCGAAAGACCTGGATTGTGATGTAGATTTGTTAGAGGTGTACATGGTAATGTTTTGAGCAAAATGAAACTAGAGAAAAGGCTTTCCGTCTTCCCTTCATCCCTATTCCCCTTCCTTCAGACTAAGCCCTACAGCACCACTCTGCAAATCACAGCGATGAAACACAAGTAACTCCATCCCTATCTTCAACTTCATTATGAAAGAAGAAAAGAATTGAGATTATTTTTCAGTCTTTCCTTTATACTTGTAAGCATTATTTGAGAATAGAAGATTTAGCTAACTTGCCATTAATTTTACCAAGTGAAACACAGATATCCTCTACTTCAAGCTGGGTCTGAAAGTACTTATTTTGTCACACTACTGCCACCTTGATGATACTTCATCTTTCATCTCCCACTCCTTGAAGATTCTGCTCTGGTGGGAGTACTGATTCTACTTGAGTTGTGTGCTCATTCTCAAACACCTCAATTAGAGTGATGGTGAAGACAGCACCATTCCCGCGGTAAGAAATTTTCTTTCAAATTGGAACAACTAAGGCTAAGACAGACACAATCTTCTGTCACTCCTAGCATTGGTCAATGGAAATGATAGTCTTCATCTACAGACTGGGGGAAGAAATAGGTGGCTGAGGTGCTTACATCTTAAATTGCCATTGTAAATCTTACCCCAGTGTGTCTTCATACCTCTGAGGTCATGGTGCAGACTCAGTGCCTGACATTTTACTGTACAGATGAGGTCTCCCCTTAGCCTCCTCTTCCTCAAACTAAACAGTCCTAGCTCCTTCAATCGCTCTTTGTAAGATTTGTTCTCCAGGCCCTTTACCAGCTTTGTTGCCCTCCTCTGCACTCGTCCCAGCACCTCGATGTCTTTGCTGTGTTGAGGTGCCCAAAACTCAACACAGTGCTCAAGATGTGGCCTCACCAGTGCTGAGTAAAGGGGACAATCACCTCCCTTCTCCAATACCAATATAATAATGATGTAGGGAAAAATTGGAGAATATCAGAGATTAATACTTGGCTCCAGGGCTGGTGCCACCAACAGAACTTTGGATTTTTTAACCGTGGCTCAGTATACACAACACCAAGTCTGCTTACAGAAGATGGGGAGCATCTATCCAAGCGTGGGAAAAGAATCTTCTCACAGGAGCTAGCAGCCTTTATTGAGAGGGCTTTAAACTAGAATCGAGGGGGGAGGGGGGGAAATCTGGGACTGCTAGGCATAAACCTTGGAGGGACAGATCAGTGTTGAAAGTGACATCTGTACCTCGGATCAAATGCTTATATGCTTATATATATGCTTAGATGCTTATATGGTCGTCTGCTGCTAGAATTCTGTGCGG
>VWZO01016812.1:8033-20922 GCA_013396975.1 Bucco capensis | reverse complement strand
TTAAAAAACAAAGAAAAGATGCACAATACTTGCTTCATTGGTCACTTTTTGCTCACCTAACCAATGCCCTTCTGTGCACTTTCCAGTTGGCAGCTAGTTGGTTATACAGAGGTGGTCTCACATTACCATGTTAGATCCCCACCTGGGGATACAATTTTTACCTTAGGTTACCCTCAGCTGACCCCTAAATTGGAATTTAGCCCCTCCCTATGTTATCTGACTGTAGTGTTTTACTTTGAGGAGCACAATTTCCATACTGCAGTTCTTTGAGGGCTTTGTGGCCCAGCTACACTGTGCTGTCAAGTACTGCTTTGGCTGAGCTGTGTACAAGTCCAGAGGCCTCCAGGTTCCTCACTGCCCTGCCCCACTGCTCACTCGGCAGACTTGCTCTCTGCAGGGGTGTCAGGGACAGCTGCTGGGGCTGCCTGGGGAATTGGCTCCTGTTCTTACCCCCACATAAGGCTAGAGGTGCATGGAGCTGCTTCTGCCCTTCCCTCATGCAGAAAGTTTTCTGGCTTTTCCCTGTGGCACCAGTGCCCATGTGGGGGTGGCCGGGGTGTCTGTGTGTAGGGCACTAGGGGAGGAGGCTGGGGGCTGTAGAATCTGAGGCCTGTTAAACCAGGACCAAAGACATGAAACCCTGAAGGTTGTCTGAGCCACTGGTCTTTTTCAGAAGATTCGGAGGCTGTGCTGTTCACACCTCTTGCTCCAGAGGAAAGGGAATCTTTCATCTGTTGTTTCTCTCTGCCAAAGCAACATCTGTGGTTTCTGAAAAGTGCTGAGTTCTCTGATAAGGTGAAAATGACATCAACAGGCAAACAGGATGATCTTCCATATAGTATTTTCAACCCATACCCCAGTGTCCCATCAAAGTTTTTAATTTGTAAAGGAAGCCTCACAAGTCACATTGTTTTTGACTTGGAATTAATTGCTTGTTACTTTCGTAATGATTTTTGAGCATTACAAGAAAGATATGGACATGCTGGAAGGTGTCCAGAGAAGGGCCATGAGGATGATCTGAGGGCTGGAGCACCTCTTCTATGAGGGCAGGATGAGAGAGTTGGGATTATTCAGTCTGGAGAAGAGATGGCTCCCAGGAGTCCTTCTCGTGGCCTTCCAGTATCTACAGGGGCTACAAGAGGGCTGGGGAAGGACTTTTTGGATGTTGGGCAGCAATGGGTCTAGGGGTAATGGACACAAGCTTGAGGAGGGGAGATTTAGGTTGGATGTTAGGAAGAAGTACTTTACCATGAGGGTGGTTATACACTGGAACAGGCAGCCCAGAGAGGTGGTGGAAGCCCCATCCCTGAAAGTTTTTAAGGCCAGGCTAGATGGGGCTGTGAGCAACCTGATGTAGTGGGGAAGTGTCCCTGCCCATGGCAGGGTCATTGGAACTTTAAGGGATCTTTAAGGTCCCTTCCAACCCTGACAATTCTATGATTCTATGAAAGGGCAGTGTATTTCTCCTTGGTTTTGATTTCTAAATTATCCTGCAAAACATCTTTTTATTTAAAGTGTGGTTATTAGAAATGGGGGGAAGGGCCGAAAGCCATCTTTGAACTAACCACCTTATCTTTCTTTATTGCTTATCTCTTTCATATTGTTGTACCATTTAAATTTAGATAAAGCTATTCTTAGAAATTCACTGTCTGCGTGCCTGGTGTTTTTTTGTTTACTGCTGTCCCCGTCTTATTGGGGAGAGGGGGTATTGTAGCAAAATCCTCTCAAAAGATTGTTCTTTTGACCTTAGCTTCTGGTCAAACCAGGAGACACTTCTGCTTCTTGAAGTGATAATGCTTAATGTTTATCATTACTACCAGGGATTAGGTATGCAGAAAAGCTCTTGGTTATAGCTGTTCTGGTGACCAATGTCACTGCTAAATCTTGTGTACTACACCGGGGGTGCAATAAGTAAGAGGTCATACCTGTGAGGAGGATAGGGCAGGTGACCTTAAACTGGCCAATGAAGTATTCCATAGCATGTATGTCACAGTAAGTGTAAAGCTGAGGGAAGATGAGAGTCAAGCTCTCTTTTCTATGGTCTCTGTCTGAGGAGTTTTCTGCCTGTTCTGACTTACATTCTGATTCATGTGTTCCTGAATCCAGTTCCAGAACCCATCTCCTGGATCGTGTTCCCATCTGCCACCAGCCCAGTCAAGGACTTCCCCAGTGCTTGTTCACAGCATCAGTGGTGGTAGTGATGTAATTGCTGTCAGGGGTTTGGGTTCAACAGTGGTTTTGTTTGTATTTGTATATATTTCAAGTTATTGTTATTATTTTAATTAAAACTGTTTTCATTTTCTTTTCCAATCTGTACATCTCTCTCCCTTATTCCCTTTCTCTTCCCCTCGTGGGAAATGAGAGGGGTTAATAGCATTGTCTGTCATTTGTCTAGCAGCCAGCCCAGCCCTAACCCTTGACACTACCATAACTGCAGTGATCCAGTTCCCAAACCTTATTTCCCCTTTGCATATTGTTGTGTGCAAGTTTTGATTAAATGTTGTTCCTTAACACGATTTTCTCCATAGACAGGTGCATGCTACTATTTTAAGTAATGGTCTTGAATGTGAATGGTTGAAGGGCCAAGTTTCATCTGAGGAGGTGACTTGTTTATTATAAACAGATACATGTGGGTTTTTTTTGTCTCCAGACAAATGATCAGAAGAGAAAATCCTGTTGTGATGCTACTGACTCTTACCCTGGCTTTGGTAATGACAGTCAGAGTTTATCAGTATCTGCTAACATGATCTGTGACATGTACATGTGAGGGCTTTTTAAAAGCAGCTCCTGAAGGTCATTCCAGACCAAATGGCTCTGGTTACTGCTTTACAGTCATTTTTGCTTTTCATTTGATAACCTTTCTCAAGGTTTCCCTGACTGGCTCCTTTTGGAGGACTGTTGGGTTTTTTTTTGCTTTCATTTCTTTCCTGTTTTATTGAAACTGTACTAGAAGAAACACCATATTTGAACACTTTTTTTTTTTTATTATCTCTTTTTATCTGCACTGGTTAGCTCCTATTGTAATGTTTTTATGTGATTGCAGCTTTACTGCTTGACTTCAGCAATGTATCTTGATTTCAACGTAAGTGCTCTCTGACTTAACTTTTCAAGGACTATCTAATTATTGCTGACACTGAGTGTTACTTATCATCAATGAAATTTCTGCCTTCTCCACATGAATGTTTTTTAACTCACACCCTCTTAGTCCTTACAAAAACCAGATGTCTCTTGGCACAGTTTTGCAAGAACAACCTGAGGTCAGTTGATATGTTGTCTGTAGGTGGATCACTGGGGCTAATTTGCAAAGTGCTATGCTCAAAGGTCAGGGTCAGTTTAAAAATCATTATTTTCTCTGCCTCACTCGAAAACTTTTGCAAACTCTGTGTCTATACCTTGTGGTGATTACAAGCTTGTAGGGTGGAACAGTCCATTGTATCTGCAGAGTGTTTTGGATCTCGTGGTACTAGCCCTGGTGTCAACTGGATCACTTTCCTGCTGGCTACATCAGTCAATAATAACTGTCTATAAAACAACAATCAAAAGTGTGCAGAATAGCCCTTTAAAAGGTATGGGGGGGATAAAATGTTAAAAGAAATGAAGTCCTTACTCCTGGCACTCTCTCCAGTCATTCTGGTCAATCACACCCTTGTCCTGTGCTGATAAAATCCTTATTTATTTGAAAAGAAGTTCAAGGATCTGCTGCAAAGATCACTGAATTGAAATGGAAAAAACTCTCCTTATTATACTGGATAGTGTTTGGGGCATAGACTGTAATTTCAGTCAGGTTTGAACAGAGCCAAAGGCAAGGAATCAATGGTGGCATCAGTCGCTTGATGTGCTGCCACAGGGAAAACAAGCAATTAGAAGTTTGTGTCAGTGGTGTAAATGCTCCACTTCACGTAACAGAGGAGCAGCTATTGTAGGGGGGAAATACTTAAGTTCACAGTGCAATTCATAAATGTCTTTGTTTGAAAAGGATCTTTTTTTCAGAGACAATGTCAACTACAAATATAAAAAAGAGATGACTGCAGTAAGGTTGGCATGCTGAACAATCCTCCTGTAGTTTCAAATTCTTATTGCACTTTTATCCTATTGACTCAGTAAACTTCTAATGTTTTCCCATGATTTAGTGATAGATAATCACTCTTCAAGAGCTACCTGGAGTTGGCAGCCTACTTCCAATGACATTGTTTATCTTGATTCCTTTCTTTTCCAAGATTATTTGGCTGTCATACAGCAACGTAGCTAGAGATTTAAGAGTTCATTGATAAAGAAAATTCAGGCAATGGGATCGTCTGTGCATACTCAGGACAGTGCTGAAGTGAAATGTTCACTGTGGAATCAGTGATTCTTTCATGCTGGCATGATCTGAGTCATTTTGGTCACCTCATAAACTGTATGACTAAAAGACAGAAGTCAAATATCCTAAGATGAATGGAGGGACAGAATCACAGAATGGCCAGGTTGGAAGGGACCCTAAAGATCATCTAGTTCCAACCTCCCCACACTGAGCAGAGATGCCAATCACTAGACCAGGTCACCCAGGGTCGCATCCAGCCTGGCCTTGAACACTGCCAGGGATGGGGCACGCACAACTTCTCTGGGCAACCTGTTCCAGTGCCTAACTACTCTCCGGGTAAAAACTTCCTCATAATCTCTAATCTTAATTTCCCCTCCTTCAGTTTGTNAAATCCACTGCGCAGGCTCGAGGGTGCTATCCTCGATCCTCTTTTTATCAGTGAGCTTGGAAAAGGTGCTGATGAGGAGCGTGGGTGGAGCCCTCCCTGGATCTTCGTTCGTGAAGCCTAGCCATACATCCTCATAGGGGAGGTTCTCCAGTCCTTTAATCATCTTTGTGGCCCTCCTCTGGACTCGTTCCAACAGGTCCACATCTTTTTTATGCTGAGGAGCCCAGAACTGGATGCAGTACTCTAGGTGGGGCCTCACAAGCGCAGAGTAGAGAGGCAGAATCACCTCCAATGACTTAGCAATTAAGGTTTGAGCTCAGAAGAGAAAGTTAAAAAGCTTTTGTTTGAGCTAGAAATGCTTACTTTAAAATACAGAAATTGATAAAGAGAGAGAAAAAAATATTATTTTTTTCTGATTAAGTACTTCCAGATTCCTTTCAGTGTCTGACAAATAGAACAGAAATCATTAATCAGAAAATAATTAGGATTTTAAATTATGTCTGAAATAAGGAAAGTTCTCCTCTTCTGATAAGTCTCCAAAGGACTTTGTGTGAATGTTTAGTGTGGAATAATCTTTGACCAAGCACACTAGAAGTTGCTGCCATTGTCTTCTAAAGGGCATTTTCTAAAGACCACTAAAATTGCAGCAGCGGTTGACGCCAATTCCTCCAGATTTGGAATTCCCCATTTCACAAACAAGGCAATAGAGCAGGTCTTTCTCTCACTGTGATTATTTACGCTCTTTATTTTAACAAGGTTTGGAAATCACAGGGAACAACTGATCTTCCTCCTGACACATCTTTTTTCTCTCTTTCTTCCAAGTGTTCCTTGTCATGCTCCTTCCTGTCTTTACAGTTTGTAAGCTGCTTAGCTGATCTAAAGATCTTCTCAGACCATCCCTTGAGACAATTCCATGAAAGGCTACAAAGATGATGAAGGAAGCCTATTAGTGAAAAATCACATACACTGCTTCAGATGTGATGGAAATAGAATCAGCAGCAGGTGGCTAGAAGAGTTGAGCTGGAGATGTTGACTTGAAAGGTTATTGTAAAATGATGCACCCACAGACATTGGCCAGGAAAAAAATCCCTGTACTGTTATCAGAGCAGTTTTCAAATCCGGAACTTAAAGTCATGCAAATTTCATCCAAGAGATACCTAACTGAATATCTGAAGCTTCACTCAAAATTATCCACAGCTTTGCAAAATATTTTTGTGAACTTGGATTGAATTTCAAGGAAAAAAAATTGTAAAGCAATTACGGTTTTGTTTCTTATTTAAAAAATGGGGAATGGGCAAACTTCTGCTAATGAAAATGTTATCAATTACTGTTCAGTTTGATTTGACTGCCTCTTTAAAGTTGCATGACTTGGTATTTGAGGTAGAAATCATGTTCAGCATCCTTTTAAGACCCTCTTCAGATATCAGAGACAGCTATTTCATAGGAATGATTTGAAGTTACATATGTTAATAAATAACATCCAGTACCATATCACATATAGCATATAAAGGCTATTTAACAGTGAACAACAATAAAGAATCATAGCACAGCTTATCAGTTACAACACAGTATTCCTCCAATCTTTATGGGGGGAAATGTAGGCATAGAAAGGAAATTAGAGGTAACACCATTCATTTCAGAAACATGTTAAGAGTTATTTCTCAGTAGTTGCTAGGACTGCACATAGGGCAGACAGACACAGGCCAGGGTTTTCATGATTACTTGTCCACTTTCCACTAAGTGCTACACCTACTTTACATTGAAAAGAAGTTGTTATCTACGGCAATATTCTTTTTTTTCTTTTCCCAATGGAAAAAAACCCCTTTGTCTAGAAGATGTCATTTATTACAAAATATGTTATTTTAAAAAAAGAATACTCCAGTTCCAACAGAATATCTTCAGTGAAATCTTTTACCCATTAAAAAAAGCCCTGACCAGCTCCCATTCTAAACGGTCTAGAGATTCTGAATCCAGCTGTTATTTTATAAGCTAGGTACCATTTGGAATAATATCTGGTAATATTTCATATAGGAGGTGGCATTTTCAGTCATAAAATGGCTAAACAAAGAGTAAGCTCATCTCTTCAAAGATAAAGCACTTCCCAAATTGTCAATTCAGAGGCAAATTATTCCTTGTTCACAAGCTTATACAGTGGTGGCACAAGGGGAAAGTGGCAAGTCTTTCACTGAGACAATGAAATTCCTTCTCCTATGAAAACTGCACATATTTTGACTTCATTTTATCAGTCATCAATAACTACTAGTGCTTCTGAGTTTTCCTGTTTTGCCTGACCACAAGACTATAGTTGTATTCTTGGGATTGATCCAAAAGGATCACAGCTCAGCACTACATAGCCAAACAGGTCCAAATAGCACCTGGATTAGTAACAAGGTTACTGTCACCTGCTTCCTCTCACATATTTCCAGCATTCCAAGTTGCTACCTTCTTTTCCCTCCAAACTAGCAGTATCTTGCATCTGCTTACAAAACAATATACTTTCCCTTCTAAGAAGTTACTGAACTAGAGTAGTCTCCTAGATCAAAAGCAGATGTGTTCCTGGCTTCAGCTATAGAGATCTTCATGATTATTTGCTCAATTAAGGCAGTGAGAAGTGCAGCCAGCTCCCTTGCCAGGATTCCTTCCTCAATTTGGTGTTACTACGAAGGAGCCACATCCAACAAATGGTCTCCAGGGAAGAGCAGAGAGGCTCTGGATTAATACTTGCGTGCACAAAGGTGGCAGCCTGGGGTTAGGATGAGCCTCCCCAACAGGAACCTGGAGGACAGCATCTCCCATTGCAGACTTAATTGATCGAATCTTCAACCACAGAGAAGTACTGGCTGAGGAATACTTTCAAAAGCAGGCTATCCCACATATACCACCCTCAGATGTGCTAAAAGGTTGCTCAGCCTGGACTCTGCAAGGAGACCCTGCTCCGGCCTGGATCCAGGAAAGCTTCAAAGCACACACAACTGTTGCTGCTGTGTCTCAGCCCATGGTCTACAGAACTAAGGTGTGTAACCTCTGGGGACACGTCAGTACCATCCTCACTTGAAGTTCAGGTGCTTTCATAGCCAAGCTTCATCCAGCTGTAAACACTGGGCCTGCACGTTCCTGTCAGATAGCTTCAGGGGATGAACTAGGAACGCGTAAGTTGAAGCTTTACGGTCAGCATATCAGCCATTAGTGTGTATTAAGCTTTTCCTCTGCTGTAACAAGTTCCCAGAGTCTCACTGTTCCTATGGCCTGGTCTGCAGCTGGTTGGAACAGCAGCTGCCTACGTTTTCCAAATTCCTGTGAATTCAAGTGCACAATTAGAGTTGTCAAAAGGCAACAGAGAAGCATGACATGAAACAGATCTCCTCTATGAGTCTTTTATTTTGCATTCTCTGCACTTTGGACGTTTAAGCCAGCAACCAGCCTGACTGACCCAAAGATGTCTTAGTGATTAGGCTAACAGAAGGCTGACAAATCAAAGACATTTCAGAGCTGGTTTTGAGCATGTTTTGAGTGTACCCTGAGGTTGAAACTTCACTAAGACAAAGTGCTAGGGTTCTGGCTTTTACCAGGTTGGTATAGGAAGAACCAATCTAGTAAAAGACACAAGCCTAACATAGCTTCTCTCCAAAAGACAATAAGCTTGGCTGGACTGGAGAAAGGATATCTGTTAAAAATTTTGGATTGTCCTATGCGATAGTTTGGTTGTATAAATTACCATTATGTTAAACACAAACACATCCAGAATTCATAATAAAAATAATATACAAGCGAAACCTCAACAAAGATTTTCATTCCTATGTAGAAATATTCCTGCCATTAAATATCTTTATTGGTGATCTGAAAGAAAACAGAAAATCAGTGCTAAGAATCTTTGCAGATGACACAAAAATTGTTGAGACAGTAAATGGAGTAAATTGGTTAGATAGGGTGAATGAAGTCACTTGCTAAAATCTGTGGAATTTAAAGATCTGCATTCACAAAGGAAGAAAAAGATGGAAAGGGCATATATGAAAGGGGGGATGTAAGCTAAAGTTCATGACATTTGAAAAAACCCAGCAGCATAGCAATTGGAAATTACTGACTTAGTTTATGTTTATAACCTAAAGCTAGAGGTGTAATAAGTGAATTTTGACGCTGAAAAAGTAATAGAATACCAATACTGCATGCAGTGACTAGACCAGATTTGCAATACTGTACCAAGTTTATGTGTCTACTCTTCAAAGTTAAAAATGAAAGGTTCAAAAACAGAACAGAAAAAAAATGAATTCCATGGGCTGTGCCTCGGAATAACTCAGTGTCTTTATTTCATTTAAGGGAAGACAAAGAGGTGACTTGACCGAAGTTTGCAAACACCTATTTGTGGACTAGATTTTTAATGGAGGCTGCACCTATTCCAGGCACTGAAAGAAAGAGCACAGTCCTGAGGCTGGAAGGAGAAGTAACAACAATTGGAGCTAGCAAAAAGCTTAAAAATGTGTAGTAATGAAACATGAGATTAATCAGCAGTTTCAGTCATCCTAGCAGCCCAGCTCATTAGCAAACAAGATGTCTTAATTTCACTGGGACACATCCTCCACATAGCTCCAATTAAGAACACTCTTTTCCTCTCATCAGAACAAGTAAGGATATAACAGGCCTCACTAACAAAGTTAATTCACTAATCTAGGGCTAAATATTTACAGTTGGTAGCCAAATGTAATGGAAACCAATAAAGATGATGAAAGACAAACTTGTTGCCCATGTAGCTCTAATATACAGTGGGTTTTGTGCTTCATATATGGCATGTTATAACCTCAGCAGACCACTCCCATGTGAGAGGACAAGGTGGCACAGGCTATTGAAAAGGATATGCAATATTCTTTCCTTGGAGACTTACTTTATTGTTTCCTCTATAAAAGGTCTTCAGGCTCAAGCACATGACAGCCCTGTGTGTGCAGGAACAGTGGGAGTCAGCCAGACATACCCTATAAATCTGTTTGGGGACTTCTGGTAATTGCTTACTGGGCCAATTCAGCATCACCTTCTCTTGGCCTTCAGCCCATAAAATACACTCAGTGAAACCAACAACTTTCAGCTTTGTGCTCAGCAGATTTCCTGTATATATCCAGCCTGACATCTAGGGTCAAGATGAAACTGAGATGTTTTCCTTTGTGCTGCAGAAGAAACTGTTCCTTGTTCTCAGCTAAAAGCCCTAAGTATCACTGTCTGTGCTGTTATAATTGCCGCTATACAGCGGAAAACTCTTGTCAAGAGGAAAGACTAGAAAGGGACCACTCCAGCATCCTGCACAAGCCTGCACTTAGGTCACTCACACTAACTTGCAGATAGTACCTGATCCAAACGTGAATTCCAGGCAAGTGGCAGCTGGTGGACAAATCACCCAATACAGTTTTTGTCCTGTAAACAGCACCCAATTACACTCTCCAACAGAAACGTTTAATTTTAGAAATAACATTATCAGTTTTTATCTATCCTGTTCATGATTTCTCATGGAACCTGACTTAATGTGCAAAAGGTTTCAAACACCTATACTCCCCTTTTCAGCAACTACACTTTCTAGCACTTTTTGCACATTGCTTTTTAACAAAACCCTCACATTTACACAAACTAATTCTGCACCCACGTAGCAAATGGAAAATTTCAACTCCAGTCTTGATTACCTTTCTGCAGTTTCAGACCCAATAAGGGTCACGGCCATGGCAGTCATAGCAGCAGGATAAAAACTCCCTGGAGAAAGCTTTCTATTTATCAGTAGATGCTTTCTGCCTCCTCCTGTGCTTGTAACAACAGCAGTCAGTAGACTCAGACACATGAGTTGCTCAAAGGATTTATTGAGGTTGGTTGAGAATTTTTTTATGGTTTGAATCTCACCGTTGTTTTTGACACTGTGATTCCAACAAGGGGTGAAAAACAACTTTCTTATTTGGAGATTGAATGCAGGTCAAACAGACTGAAGCTGAGCCTGAATGGGTGTTGAACAGGCGAAGGAGCAGCATCCTTGCATGGGTTTCATGCCAGCACTGCCTGCTCCAGCAAGGACCCCAGCAGGATCCCTATATAAACAAGGGTATTCTTGTCAATCAGCCAATGTGTCCCTTGTGGGAGGGGAGCAGGAGCCAGCAGAAAGCTTCAACCAAAATCACGTTAGCTGAACATGTAACTACAATCACCACCAAGACCCATTTCTGCTCCCATTAACTCCAGCAGAGTCTGGCTGCTGCAACATCCCCTCTGCCTCCTTGCCTAAACACACACTTGGAAGACAGTCATGAATACAAACGAAGTGATGCAGGAGCAACAAGGAACTGTCAGCTTCTAGGTCACATGCAAGGGGCACTTGATAACAAGGGTGACGTCTGCTGTACCCAAACTCCTGCTTCATGATGGTGCCTGAAGATGCTCATGGCCTTTCCTCAGCTCAGAACAGTAGCATTAATTTTACACAGCTGTGAAGCCAAGACCAGCTGAGCTCAACATCTCATCAGATGGGCAAGAGGAGTAAAGTCAGTCACTTTTCATATAGGTCTGTGGCTGCTAAGTGCAGGGTGTGGCACAGCCCGCTTTTAGCTGGGGGCAGAATCTCACCAGTCTTTCAGTTTGTTAGTTACTCCAGTGACTTCCTTTGACTTATCAGGGCCAGAGCTGTGTCCCATGAAGGCTAGGAACGGGGACAAGGACACACAGACTTTGTGATTTTCCTCTGGAGAACACCACCTTTCAACTAGCTTTCAGACAGTAGGTGCTGCAGCAAAGGACAGTAATTATATAAGCCAGCACTCTTTATTATGAGTCTGATTCAGGCTCCCATACATTACAACATGACAATGTACTTTTACTTCCAGAGCTAAATAACCAAATAATATACTTCCAAGTGAACACAGTGGGTAAGAGGTAGTTTAATCTCAAGCTTCATTAGTTCAGATATTGTATCAAACAGAAAACAGATGCATAATAGACAGAAAATATTGTTTCTCCATGCCTGCCATCTGTGTCCTCATGGGTTGTAATAAAGCATTCTCTCTTTACTAGTTCATTAATCAGCTTCTCTCACACTGGAGCTTTCCTTATGGCTGTTTCCCATTAATTCCATGTTTGCCATCACTCCAGTATGGCAGTGTTCCCAGTGGGAATTTCACCTAATGCCAGCACTACAGTAAACAGCACTGCCCTTTGCCCAGGCAGTCCAAAAAGCAGTACCACAGATGTGGCATTATCAGAGGGCAGCATGGGCACCTGTTCAACATCTCAAGGATTACTGCTGCGGTAAAGCCACACAGTGCTCTGAAACACTTGCACATACAATGACCTTCACCTGCCTGGGGCTCCTGTTTTCATTTGCAAGGAACAAGCTTGACCCGACATACAGCTTCCAGCTTCCCACAGCCTCTACACACAGACTACATTCTCTTTTTGCTAGCAGATACTATTTACTCAAATCCAAGACAACCCTTAATTGTTTAAAATCCATGATTCACTCTTTCTTTCATTTATTGGGACATCATGCTAAAGAAGATAGAATTCAGGGTTTTTGTTCTGCATTTATGGCAGAACACTGTCTTACACCTTATCCTTTGCTGAGTGCCTTGGGCACTGTATCAGCCTATTCATTAGGAAGCTGGGCTCAACCTATTCCCTTGCAAATGTGAAGGGAAGTGAGACTATAGCCTCTCACAGACTAGGCTTTGGGGCAGGCCTCTTCTACTCATTAGTCTTCATAAGCCCCAGAAGTATTCTTCTCCACAGGCAACATAAGCAGAAGGGATACATCATGCCTCAGACCCAAGCCAAAGCCACTGAATCACTGAATGCAGCAGAGAACAGACAGCTGCTAAGGACTATCTTCCTACCTGCTTGTAACATGACAGGTATAGAGGTAACTCCAGATACCTAGCAAGACTGCCTCCCCAAAACACCCAATGCTTCCAAATAACTACTTTCCTCTGCTTCAATTCTACACTCAATGACTCATAACTGTAACAGTGAACTAGCAGAGGTCCTGAAGAACCTTGACAAATTTTCGTTTTTATTCCATAGAATCATAGAATGGCCAGGTTGGAAGGGACCCTAAAGATCATCTAATTCCAACCTCCCCACACTGAGCAGGGATGCCAATCATTAGACCAGGTCACCCAGGGCCGCATCCAGCCTGGGCTTGAACACTGCCAGGGATGGGGCATCCACAACTTCTCTGGGCAACCTGT
>VWZO01016789.1:57219-90908 GCA_013396975.1 Bucco capensis | reverse complement strand
TTTTTGTTTGGGGGGGGCAGTTTGGGGATTTTGGGGTTGGTGTTTTTTTGATAGAAAAAAAAAAAAGCTTTTGATCAAAGTAATGAACCAGTAATTATTTTTAACAGTTCTAGGATCATCCAGCTAGGTGACATGATGGCATTTACCAAAACTGCAAAGAATTCAAATGTTTCACTAATCAAGATGCAAATTTATGAGTTTCATCTGTGTATATAGACAAGAAAGGCTTTATGTGAAATAAATAAAAAATGGAATTGTTAAGACAAACTCTATATCAAATTCCAGTCACAATCAGGACTTGATATATCTACAATATAAACACACAAAACCATCTTTGTCTTGTGATTATTTGGGGAGTAAACAAAAGTTTATGATGATCTCATGTCAGAAAAACTTGTGTTCCTTCCAGGGGATGGAAAAGTTAGGTAATACAGGAGAAAAACAAACAAACAAAAAACACACAAAGGAAAAAAGGAAAAATGGCGGGGGGAAGGGGGAGCTATGAAGGCTCAGTGGCTTTCATCTGCAATGGATGGCTAGGTGAAAATAAAGAAACAAGCAAAACATCACTGCTACAACCATAGAGCAAGCTTTCCTCTTTACAGTGCTCCAGAACATGAAGTTAGTTACTTCACAGAAACCATACATTTCTCAAATGACTACACTATCTCGGCCTTAGCTATTCAACATGCTGTTGCAGCAAAACATGGCCTTTGTAGAGAATGAAGCATTGAAAACACAGAGACAGGCGTCCAACTAGTTTGCATCCCCAAAACAACAGAGAAACAAAGTTTCTGCTGTAGGGAAAAAAAAACCACCAGCAAATGCCTTTTAAGACTACAACAGGAGTTTCTGGCCAGCCACAACTTCAGCACTTTGGACCACTGAAAGCTGCTTAACTTGAATTACAGGAAAACTGAAGTGTGGAGATGCTGATGCCTTTTCTCTCATCTCATTATCAGTAAAAGACATCTGTAAAAGCAATTACTGTTTAAACTACAAAAAAATGAACTGGTCAGAAAATCATGCTTTAATTTTACCTTCTGTTTCCTTTATACTTTTTTCAGAAAGTACAAAAGAGTTCAGTAGCCTACGAAGATAGCGCAGGAAGAGAAAACAAACTAACTGGCCACAGACAACTTATTTAAAAGTTTTGAAATTACATATTAAGGAAAGTCCCAGTAAAGTAAGGCATTTGAAATATAGCCTCACCCTCAATATTTCATACCCTTCGGCTGATGCAGCTTCTTGCTTCATGTATTGGTGTTTGTAAACCACATACAGATGCCAATGCCATACTATTTACAGTGATAAGAAACAGAGGCTCTACTAAATGACTAAGCAACTGAGAATTAGGTCCATTAGCATTCACAGCTTTCTGGCACCTAAGTCTTTTTGCCAAGATAATTCACACAAACTTCAAAACAATCTATTCCAGAATCACAAAAAATACAGCAAACACATTCATGAAATTAATTCCATTTGAAGAAAACCATTTGGTTGCCTGAGTAAGCTCACTGAGTATTCTTCAAAGCAGCCCTTTTTCAGTCACTTCTCTAATGACAAGCCATGCTCACTCTTTCAACAAGAATATTGAAAATATTCATGTGCCTGGAATAACTAATAGCAATAAGAGACTGGTGGGAATCCACAGTACAAGAATATATTCAACAGTTGAGAAACATGGCCTCAGGTCTTTATTACACAGAGGAGTTGATCCTCAGCCTTCTCCCATCTTGAAGAAACACTCTAAATATTTAAGCTATTGTGCAGAAAGGAAGCCACTACCACCTTTTTTCTATATTTTTTTATGGGCCAGTCTGAGAAGGCCTACTAAACTGAACACTACAGATGATGGAAGAGCCAAAACACTGAGCCATAAGATGACTTAGGAAAGCTGGAAGGGACTTTTCATTTTCAAGATCACTTTTAAATCCTGATTCAGCTTAGGTTCTTGCCATAGAAAATAAGAAAATTCACAAGATCTGCTCCAGGGAACAGGTGGCTCACATATATTTCACCAAACATTTACTGAAACCCCAAACCAACCCAAAACATTTTGCCCAAACAGTCACTGTGGGTAAGGAACACACTTCATGTGGAAATACATAAGGGAAGATGAACAAGAGCAATAAAAAGCAAGTGCAAAACCATGTACAAACCCAGACAAATGAGATGACAGAACTGGGTTTAGCTACATGTTATTTGGCATAACAACTGAACAAACAGATTTAACTGGATTTTTTTTTTATATTTCCCAGTGACAAAGGCCTTTAGACACAGGGCAGTGAGAAATAGCTGCACAAAAATCTGGTTGGCAGCTACTGCGAACATTTTTGCCCACGTAAGAAATTTCCCTTTATCAGGTGCGACAAGGACACATATTTCCCGATTGCAGCATTAACACAAGGCTACGAAAGGAGCTAGGGCACACTCCACATTCGAGGCCCATGACTTGCTTTTGCGTGGAGAAAGCACAGGGAGACAGATTATGCCCAACTTGGTAAACTAGTATCACCGAGCAGGAGAAAGTGAGGAACCCTCAACACACGGAGAGAGAATGGGTGTGTTGACGCGGCCTTGCTGCTCCCCGCAGGGCAAGTGAAGCCCTGGCTCCGGCAGTCTCTGGGGCCCGGCACGGCCGGCGGACTGCCCCCACAGCGCAGACAGAAAGAGGACGCCGCCGCGGGAGGGCTCACAGGCTGCCCCTGAGGCTGCCTCACCACAGGTGAGCGCGAGGGCGGCGGCAGGTCCCTCCCTCCACCTGCTTCGCTCACCTCATCCTCCAGCAGCGTCGGCAGGGGTTCAAAGTCGTAGCAGTTCACCACCTCCTCCTCCTCCTCCTCCTCCTCCTCATAAAACACGTCCTCTGCGGCACCAAGAGCCTCCATTCCTCCCGGCGAAGGAGCAGAGGCTTCACCTCCGCAGCCTCCCTACACTCCCGGAGCACGGCCCTCGGCCCCCGCCGCGGCTCATCCCCACACCCGCCTGCAGGCTACCCCCGGCGACGACCCCTACGGCGCCAAGCCCGCGACGCCGTCCTCGCTTTAACCCCTTCCCCTCGCGGCGGGACCCGACCACAGGGCGCCTCCTGGCGACCCGTCACTGCCCGCTTAAGCCCTCGGCTGGGGCGGCGATGCCATGGCAACGCGGCTCGCCACTGCCTCGCCCGCGCGGCGCGGTCTCACTGCGGCGGCGCCCGCCCCTGCCGCCTGCTTCGCCCTGCGGCGCCCTGGGACGTCCCCGAGAGGCTCCGGGGGCGACACGCCTGTCTCCCGACCCCCCTCCTTCCCGCTAACAGTGAACTCTGGGCAAGAAGGCGGTGGCGTGGCGGTGAGCCCCGAGAGGCGCGCCTGCCGCAGTGCCAGCTGGGGCCCCACGGGAGCCGGCTCAGCTGCCCTCTTCGGGCGAACGGCGCTGCGGGAGCGAGGGCTAGTATACAGCGAGAGGTCGGGGCGGCGACGTTTGGCTGATGCCCAAGGTGCTGACGTTATAGCCGGAGAGGTGCTCCCGCCGGCCAACAATTTCCTCCCATGAGGGACATTTCGGTAGAGCTGAAATCCCACTCTGCCTCCCCGTGTGCCTCCTCAGCCTCGTTTTATCGTCACTGGCTGTCCAAAACACTGGGTTTACTGCATAAACCACAACATTTAAAATTAGTAGGTGAATTAGCAAGTATTTGCATGATCATGGCAAATCATTCCCGACACAGTTTAAACCATAACAAGCAGAAACAAAAACAATCCGGTACTATAAACTTGCTTTTCATTAGCTCTAACCCATTTTTGCCATTGACAGACATTAGGGTGCCTAAAATAACTTCATTAAAACTCTCTCTGATATGGGTGGTTCAAGATCAAGGATTCCTTCAAAAGTATCACCTGCCTAGGCAAGTTTTTCTTCCAAGTAAAACTCACTGGAAACTGCATATTGTGTTGAGTCAACAGGCCATAGCTGCTTCCCTTTCTGCCTGGGAAGGGGAATCAGCATTCCGTAACAGGCAGGTAACTAACTGCATGTGCTGCATGAACCCCTGTGCAGCTGTCTTCAGATTTAACTCTAATCATGTGTGCAGCCACATCAAAATCTTACATCTCCATTTTAACCAGCGTGATGAATGGAAAATAATAAGTGCCATTTTCATTATTTTGCTTTCCTATATTTCTATAATCCATGTTAAAATGGAGTATGTTTAATCAATCAATCTGTACACAGTACATCAAGCAAAGCAAGAGTTTTCTATTCTATTTTGTATGGAGTACTCTTTGGAAAAGATTAATGCTCTATTAAAATATACATTTAGCAAATACTGTGAAGCAAACAAAGATACTTGGATTAACTGCCCCATATAAAGATTGTCCTGCAGCAGCTCTAAGATTTCTCCCAATTAAACATTAATTTGATACATTCCGTAGTAATGGCATACTACTGAGAGAAAACCCAAACCCAGGCAGCTTGGAATACTTCATATATATGCTGTCTTCTTACGAATATTTTTGAAATAAATTGATGTGAACAAAATGGTTTTAACGATTACAAATGTTTACATTTTCTATGTACTTATAATTTGGTAACTCAAGTTTTTAATTGTGAACAAATAATAAAGTATAGGAAACAATGAGTGCCTGGTGCTTTTGAAAATAAACTCCAAATGACTCCAATAGCAATATTATTATAAAATATTTATTAAAATGTAATTCACCAGTATTTGGCCAAATATCTTCCTTGGGCAGCATGATCTGCCCAGAAAGAATCCTGAATTCTGCACCCTTGTGGGCTGGGCTGATATCTGTAAAGGAAAAAAAAAATTTCTCTAGTGCATAAATTTAGTCTACACTCATCCATAAATACATCTTAGATGAGCACTCAGTTGCAATCACCACCTGACCATTCAAAATGATTTCTGGAAAATGACAGTTTATGTAAAACCTATGGATGCTGCGAAGAAATTCACATGCTAATTTTGAAAGGATCAATATTTTTTGTCGAATAAGGGAAATTCTCTTGCTAAAAGCAATTGGTAATTCAGTGAAGGGCATTTCCCTGTAAAGTCAGCAGACTCAGATTCAGACAGCTACCCTGCATTATTTGCACGTTGAATCTAGGCTTGGGTAGATTTTATCAGAGCAAGTGACTAACTGACTTTATCCAAGAGATTTGGGATGCTTGAGACCTCTCTCCCAGTTGCTGTGGTTAACTTCCTTGCTCTACTGGAGAACTACTTATACCAAATGGAATTTGTACAAAGGATTATTCTGTAAACAAAAACTTGTAGCCAATTCAGCTTTAACACAAGTGCCCTAATAGGCAGGATAGAACAGTCTCTGGAACTGATATGGTTTGGTAGGTTTTTCCAGAAAAATTGCCATACTAAGCCTCAGCTTTCATGAGTAATTCTGTTTCTTTGCTTTGCTCATTGATCTCACAGTTGAAGCAACTGTCAGAAAAGGCATTGTAACTTGTTTGATACATTCATTTAGTAATTCTTACATTGGACTATTCGTTCTTATTAACATCTTTAATTAATCATGGCCCATGGGAATTGTTAGAGGGCATGCAACAATACACAGTTCAGCAGCCCCCCCCCCCCCCCCCCCCCCCCCCAGCTAGATGAAGCTATCAGTTTGTCTGCAGTCATATTTTCCTTTTTTTTTTTTGTTTTCCACAATGTTGTTTAAGAAAGTTAAAGTTCTTAAGAGGTCTTGAAAGATATTTTGATGGGTATGTGTGTGTAAATTATTTTCTGAGTATAAGGTTGGCTGAACATACAAATGAATATGGTGTTAAACCCAGGAATACATGAAACAGCAATCAGGTTCTCAAAAGGCAGAAATAAAAACATAATTTTGCATTACTAATATGCTATAGCCTGAAAAGAAGTAAGAAATGTTATCACAGATTAAAAGAATATACTATGACTAAAATTGTTTTGATAAAGAGTATTTGAAACAGGTTTCATTATGGAAGTACCAGAGAGAGGTTTCATTTCCCTGTGATCAAATTTTGAATATGAAATGAGACTTCTTTAGCAAATATTAGACCAGAAATCACAATTATTAGAGATTTTGACTTCTTAATTGTAGATTAGAGATGAAAAACAAAGCAAAGATAAACTCAAGGTGTAGTGTAGATGTTATACATCAGAAACCTCTTGATCAAAAGGTGGTTGAATCAGCATGGAACTTTGTGTCTTAGATTTTGTGTATGATCGCAGACAACACAGAGAGACTGGATCAAATACATTGGATTTCATGCTTCATACAGTTTTAGCATACTCCCCTTAAGCTCTATTGAGTTTTTAATAAAGGCAGCAGAGGTAGGGAAGTTTCTAATTTTCATAAAAGCAGTGTTGGCAGCACAGTATTTGACTTGATTTCTATCTCTGATAGCAGTAGATAGCAGATGTCTAGAAGAGTGTAGGAACAAGGTAGTTGTATACTGTACTTTTCTAGTACATTCTCACAGCCTCCAAGGAGTCAGAGCTCAGATATTTCCTAAGGCAGTGGTAGTGTCCACTGGTTTAAGAGATACTGAAATATTTTTCTTTCATCAATTTGTTCATTCACTTTTGGAGTCTCAATAGTGATACTGTCCATCATATTGCAAAATTTCTCAGCTGACCTGCACATTTCATAAAGTAAATTCTTTGTTTCATTTGAGGCTCTTAATTTCTTTTATTTGAAAAGGTGGTGGATAGACACCTTATTTATCATATTTCTATAATTTATGATACAACAGATTTGTCATATCTCCCCTAGTTTCATCTTTTCAGGTTGAAAGGTCCTGGTCTAGTTGCTCATTTGCAGAACATAAATTATTCCATGACTTTGATCATGCTTTAGCACTTCACAGTACTTTTTCTGATTATGTCATTATATTATTAAAAATTGTGAAATGGAAGGTTGGAACCTGAATGAATGAATGATTGAATGGATTAAAGAAAGAAGACTCGAGATTTTTGAAAATGATACATGAATGTCCTGCAAACCTAAAGGAAGTACTTTGCTTAACCATAATTTACTGATATTTAATGATGACCTTTATGCCTTTTATTTTCAGATATCTTGATTTATGGGATATTGTTAAGAAATAATTCAGTGGGCACTTGCCACAGAGAGTACATTCATGGGAACTCAGGCAATGACTGCCAGCACCTCTGTCTCTGCATCGTAATCTAAATACAAGCTACAGGAAAAAGGAAATTGTATACGGTGCTACTGTTATGCCACTTTGTTTTCACTGGAAATGTCTTTCATGTTCTTTTGTAGGTTTTTCCTTTTCATTATAGCACTTCAGTTATTCATTTTAATAGATTATATAATTGTAATTGCCTATTAAAATTTTGGAGTACCAGTCTTGTAGATGAAAGGTGCACATTTGTTACACTATAATTAGATTGTACATTCTCCTTTTAACAGTTTTCGTTTAAAGGCAGTTTGCCTGAAGGTTCTTATTTTAATTTAGTTTGGGTGAAACTGAGGGAACGGAAGGATTGCAGTATAAAGAATTAGGTTTTGTGTGTATATGACATATTCATTTCAATTGTTTGATTTTTGTTAATCAGAGATCACTTAAATCCCATAGACTTTAATACTTTTACTCTCTATAAATGTACTGCTCTTCCTTTAGCAGTTATATATATTTTGAGACAGAGAAAGGCTTTCTGCCAGTTGCCAACCACTGCTGCCTTTGTGGCAGCACGGAGAAAGCATTGTAATAAAAAGCAAATTATGTGTTGCTGCTACAGAAAGACCTGAAAGAATTCAAAAGTAAAGATACTGCAATCTTAAAGTCATCATTGCTGCTACAAATTCTTTATTGAGCATAAATCTGTTTGCCTAAAGAGGCAGGCTAATTTATATTCAAGGTACTTCAGAATCTTACAGGCTAGGGGATGAGATGATGAAGAGCAGCCCTGCAGAAAAGGACTTGGGAGTGCTGGTGGACAAGAAGCTGGACATGAGCAAACAGTGCACACTGGCAGCCCAGAAGGCTAATCGCATCCTGGGCTGCATCAAAAGAAGCGTGGCCAGCAGATCCAGAGAGGCGATTTTGCCACTTTACTCTGCTCTGGTGAGACCTCATCTGGAATACTGTGTCCAGTTCTGGAGCCCTCAATACAGAAAGGACATGGAGCTGATAGAGTGGGTCCAGAGGAGGGCCACAAGAATGATCAGGGGGCTGGAACACCTCTCCTATGAGGACAGGCTGAAGGAGCTGGGATTGTTCAGCCTGGAGAAGAGAAGACTTTGGGGGGACCTACTAGTGACTTTCCAGTACTTAAAGGAAACTTATAAGAAGGCTGCAGAGGGCCTGTTTGCAAAGGCCTGCAGTGAAAGGACAAGGGGCAATGGTTTTAAACTGGAGAGGAGGAGATTTAAATTGGACATTAGGAAGAAGTTCCTCACCACAAGGGTGGTGGAACACTGGAACAGGTTGCCCAGGGAGGTGGTTGAGGCCCCATCCCTGGAGGCATTCAAGACGAGGCTTGACAGGGCTCTGGGCAACCTGATCTAGTTGGGGATGTCCCTGCCCACTGCAGGGGGGTTGGACTAGATGACCTCCAGAGGTCCCTTCCAACCCTAACCATTCTATGATTCTATGAAAAGTGATGCCTTCACATTACTGAAGAGGATCAGAAAGTTGTATGCATAGGCTGCTACTGTATGGGGAAAACCATACACAGGCATTCCCTTTTCATGAGTTGGAACGGTAGAATTGTAAACTTCAGAATCATCAAGCGCAGTCTTTAGTCATTATAGGCACCTGTCGCTTCATTCTTTTCATAGGAATATCAAACTCCACCTCTTCCTACATGTTAGGAATCTTCTGATTTCCAGCCTCTACTTATGCACTTTCCCCCAAATATTGTCTCTTACCTTTTAATCTAATTCCCTACATCTTTATAGATTACCATATTATATCTACATCTGTTCTTTTGCCTTTGACTTTTTTCTCATCTTTCCCACACAGTGCATTTTCTTAAACATGGGTTCTAGTCATGATTGCCTTTCTACTACATGACACTATAGCGCAGTGCATTTTGTATTTATTATAATACTGATAAACCTTAGTTTGATAATTTCCTCAGGTACTTAGGAGAGCTGATCATTTCAATAAAGTCCTCTTCTATCTACCCCCTTGGTGTAATTATTTATGGAGACTTGTGCCTTTTTTTCATCTTCATAATCTTCTCACATGTCCACTGTCTAAAGACTTTGATTTCATTGCATCTTCTTTGACTAGTAGTTTTATTTTTCCTTATATGAAAGACTATCAGGATTCTTCACTGTTCTCCTCAGAACATCTTTCAACCATTTAATACTTTTCCATCTGAACTGCATTTGCATCTCTACTTCCTGTGTTCTTTCTATATGAACTCTACTAGACAGCACTCCAGGCATAGATAGCTCCTACCAGGAGCTACTTTAGAATAATATGCTCTGCATTTAGGCATCTTCACTTTCTCTGTCATTCTTTAAATATCCTATGCTGTTGCAGTTGGATATTGCCTTCCTGTACCAGTTGAAATGCAATGAAAGACAGCAGAAGTGAAGACATAATTTATTCCCAATTGAAATCAATAGCAAAACTGTCATGGCATAATTTCCTTGAAAGAGAACTCATTGAGATGCAAGATCAAAGACTGGAATTGGTTTTTATTTGTATACAAATGGGAAAGTAACCCGCTACTGATCCGATATGCAAATGTATGGCTTTCTTTTTACACCTGGAAAATCAGGACTAGAGAAAATACGAATCCAAAATCAACACAATGCTAATTCTGGTATTTGGGAATTTCTAGGTCATTGACTCATTAATTCAATTAGATTATTCGGTTTGTCATAGACAGCATCTCTCCAGAAATATATTTGTATTTTATCACACATATATGCATACAGAAACATTGATAATGAGATTCTTCCTATTGTTATCACTCTGGAGTGTTATAGGAGTTCCTTTATCTCAGTGTCTTTGTATATCCTAACTATTCCTACAATAGGCTTGTACTTCAAGGTGAAGAGTACTTTTCTTGTTTCACGTGGTAAAGTGAGGCACTATGAAAATAAATCACTTCCAGCATTACTCAGGAGGCTTATATCAGCTGGAAATTTAAGCCATAAACTGGCAGAGCCAAATTTACGCTATAATTGCAAAGCATTCTCCAATTGATTCTGAACTGCTTTAATTTTGACGTTATAACATTGTCTTTATAACACAATATTGTCTTTATAGTACCTATTGGTCCCCTTGCTCTTTTAATTCATTTTAGTAATGTTCATTTGAAAACACTAGAAAAAGCTGTGCAGAAGATAATTTAAAAAAATAATGTGCATAATAAAGTCTAATGTGATGCCTATGGCAATTTCACACTGGAAAACAAGCTGCAGGCTGGTGTAGTACTATCCATCCTTCAGAGAAACACCTCATAATAATTAACTAAACCTTAAATTCATGTTAAAGAAACATAAAAATTAACTATGTGCAGGCAGAATTGTAAGCCTGAGATAGCTTATATTTCTAACATTTAGCTGTTTCCTTAAGCTTTCCTCTACAGGGATTAATGAGATCATTACGATCTGCTTATAATGGAAAGAAAAACACTAACAAGACAAAGTATTCTTCCATCTATGGGGCAGTGAATCAAACTGCATTGTTTAAAGCTTTCTTGAAGTTAATGAATCAGCAGGAAAAATCTGTTCTGAAGACCTAATGTCTCCAAAACAATCACCTTGTGTCTCCAACAGCTGATATGAAATCTATGAATGTCTTTGTTGTCCTGTTCCTTTCCACAGAGACATAGCCATGGCTATCCTGGCAATCTTTCTCAATAAAACAGAAAGACAAACTAGAACATAGATCATAGACATGATGTACTAGAAACAGAAGTAACATACAATATTTCCATTTTAATATTTTTGATTCACTGGGACTATTTGTCTCCAATGAAAATTTAGCTATGTTTCATGCTAGGGTCACTACAGTTCTTTCTTCTTGACACTGAATTGGAAAGGCATTCAGAAATTCCACCTGTGGAGGACAAAACAACCTGTATCTCCTGGGAACATACCAGATGCTGTTCTCCATATTCCTTACAGGCCCTCCAAAATAAAAATATTGCTAATCCAGCAAGCTGTTCTCCATTCTTACCCTAGGAAAACAACTGCTCTCCATGGAAGCCCAAAGACTGCAATACTCCACTGTGAAGCTCTCGGGAAGTGAGATCAGACTGTTCTTGGCAGAGGGCCCTATATTATGTTGCTTTATGCCAAAGCTGATTAGAATGAGTCTGATTACAATCAATTTCAGATCACAATGCTGAACCCAATTTTTCTGCCAAGTCCTTCGATCAGAAACAAAGATAGTTGAAAGAACTTTGAAAGGTACAGATCATCCAGTAAAGTCATCTGACCTCACAAGAGGTGAAGAGCAGGGTTTTTTTTTATACACAAATTGAGACAAATCTTATACAGGCTATCAAAAAATGTTTTTTGGAAAACACAGAGGGAGCCATACTGAAGCTATTAAAAATGGAGATTAAATGTCCAAAATAGTTTCAGAGAAATTTTAGTTTTTCATATACTAGCCACAACCACAGAGAAGGGCACCTGCTAAGGTTGACCTCTGCTATGATAGCTTGAAAATGCTATGAGTAGTGTGCATTCCTGGCAGATAGATGAAATAGTCATTTACAAAGGCAAGAATTGAGTTTGAATCCTGGTGCCATGCATAGGTGAGCACCCTTTTTACATTCTGAGAAAAAACCCCTAATACTTCCATTTCCAGTCACCCTAAATTAAGACTCTTTTAAACTTCTCAGTTCAGCTGCTGCCCTGGAAAAATCAATTATTTGTACTACTCAAGTCTCGATTTTGTAATTGCTGCCTAGATAATTTTCTGATGGATGCATTAGTAACATCTACGTAATGTGCCACTGGGGACTCCTTTATACTAGGAAATGCTCCTTTGAGGAGGAACAGTCAATACCCAGAATCTAGACAAGAAACTTATAAATACAGCTAGAAAACATAGTTAAGACTGACTCTTTTACATTGCATGCGCAGATTAGCAGGAGAAGAAAATCTCTTACCAAAAGAGCTCCTCTTATCAAGACAGCTCATCACCATAAGGGAGAATATAGCTCCTCAACCTTCATGTGATACAAATCCTGAAGAAATAAGCTGCACTCTGGTTTACAGGTGTTGTGGTTTAGCCTCCCCAGCTGACCAAACCATGCAGCTGCTCACTCATTTCTCCCCTATGCTGGTGGGATAGGAAGAAGAAAACACAACGAGGGCTCAAGGGTTCAAGCTAAGGATAGGGAGGACTTATTCACTACTTAGGGTCACAAGTAAAAGACAGATCAGATATGCGGAAAAAACTCCAAAATTTAACCTAAACAAAATCACAGTCAAAACCAAGTAGGGTGAGAGCACATACATACTATACAAAACCCACACAGATCTCTTATGTTTCACTCCTCCCCACTCCCGAACTCTGCTTCTGAGTTAGAACACCCCCCACACACACTGCAGAGGGGCAGGAAAATGAGTGGGGTGGGACCCCAGTCCAGTCAATGATGTCACTAGTCTTTTAAGAGGAAAATCCCTTGACCATCCTTCCTTTCAGCAGTGTGGTATCCATCCCACAGGGAACAATCCCCAAAGGCACACTCTCTCTCTTTCTCCGTTTTCCCCTCTTAAATACGCTATTTGTGGCAGTGCAGAAGTAGGACTGACACAAGAGCTGGGGGAACTTTCCTAAACCTTCTCACCTGAGCATGCTCAGTAACAGCCCACTACAACAGGACTGTAGATTTTTAGACTTCTCTGTGTTCTTTAGACCTAATTCGGGGGCAGAGGTGAGTGATTTACAAGGACTCCTAAATACATGATTATTAGCCATATGTTAGTGGAGCTCAAAATAGTGTTTAATGAACCAGACAGAAAGATAAATTGCTGAGTTCACTTGATTTCTACAGTAGCTACAGTGAGTGTGTGTTTGAAACATTTGCCATTAATTAGGCATTGTCAGTTACCTCTTGCATGGAGCCAAAGCCATCTTGGCCATCATAAAATCCAGGAACAGCAGTATATGTCTCAAAAATTTGATAATACAAATGAATCAACAGGGAAAAAACTCTCTTCCAACCTGTTAGAGCTATTGATTCTTCTGAATCTATAACATGTTATTAAATTTTCATTCTTAGTAAAGAGAGTTGATTTATATTAAGAAAAAAAAGAAGATTGTGTCGATTGTGTATAACAAGCAGTTAGGTATATGAATATCCCATAAAGAAACTCTTCTAGCACAGAAGGAGAAGCAGAAAGAGCACAAGGTAGTGCCAATGCCTCCTTTGAGTACTGCATAGGATTCTGCTAAATTCATGAAAAGTTCTGGTCTCTGCATTAGTGCCTCCATGTACATTCCTTTCAAGAGGCAGTAGTCAGCTACCATCACAAAGGCAGTACATCCTAATTTTAATCTACCTCACAAGGAAAGGTAGATCATTTTAATTCATCCTATTAAAATAAAATACTATTATTTGTAGGAGTACAGCCAGGAAAAATGATCAAAACAAACAAAAAAACACCTGCACACAAGCTTCCTTAGATTTCCCTAAACTTGGCCATTCCTTACCACTGCATGGAATAAGGGGAAAACTCTTTCTATCATGACTTCTCTCTGAATATCACCACAAGCCCACTTCCATTTGGGACCTAAAAATACAAGACTAGAGTCACGTACTCAGTGTAACAACCTCCAGTTGTTCTAATGCACCTGATATCTTCTGGGTTCCCCAAACATAAGTAGTGGTCAGGGTGGCACAGGACCAGAGGAATGGCTTTTATTCCTACAGTGTTAAAAAGGCTACTTGGGCATGACTAGAGGATTTGACCTCCAGGAATGCCCTTCTTAGTCCAGAATCTACTTGGGACTGTTCTGACCAGCTACTGGCCTTTTTGTTTGGTATGAAGGAGAGCCTTCAGGTGCTACAGAACCAATATAGGAACATCCAGCCGATCGAGCATTCATATGGCTTATTCTGTCCTAGGCTTGGGACAGAACAAAGTGAAAACTAGCAGCAGTCTGGTATGTCAATTCCCCTTGGCTGTGCCAGACATACCTCAGCTGCAGCCGACAACCTGGCACTGAGGCCCAATTAATCAAAAGAGGTTATGTAACACGCACAGAATTTCAGCCAGAAAAATCCAAATGCATTTTCACACAAAACTCTCATTGTCCAGTCCAGTCACTTCTGTTCTGCACCAGCTGCTTTTGTGAACAGTTTTCAGCTTACCCTCAAACAGTATCTGTCCTTGATCATTTAATCGGTATTTAAAGCTGTGTCTGTGATATTGATCCCACTTGTGTGCCTCCAGTGTGTGTTTTCAATGGAAAATCCAGCACAGAGGGAAGGCACAGAGCGCTTTCTCAGCATCCACAAGAAGAAAAAGATGCATTTTTCTCCCTTTCTGATTTTATAGTTTGTTGTATAACAGCAATAATCTCTATTGCTTTCACGTACTTGCATAAAATGGCTTTTAAGATCGATCAAATGTCTGAGCTTTACTTTGGCTATTAATCATTTTCAGTAGCTATTCATTGCTTAATATATTACAAATAACAGAAGTCATTCCTTAAACCTACCCAGATAGCTAAGGACTGCAAATTGCAAACCTAACTCTGAGAGACAATTTCACTGATAGCAATCCCTGTGTTGTCTTTTAGAAGGGTAAGTAATAATATCAACACAGTGCCTTACACTTGCAGATTTGGAAACCTACTATACAATGCATTAAGGAAAAATGAACCTTGCTTCTGTAGTTGAATGAGGGGAGAATGTGAGGACATATGTACAAAATATCTCTGAAGATCCCTCACCATTTTTTTTTCTCATTATCTGAGAAAGCAGTATTTGTAAACTGACAGAATTTGTAATACCTGCCTTTGTGCCATCCTGCTAGCAAAGCTCCTTGGGAGTAAACCCTCTGGCTGCAGCTAGGGGAACAGGCACTGACTGCTCGTGGAGCGAGGTTGTATTATTTTCCCTGATTGACATCAGCAAGACCTGTGTGAAACAAATGTTCACTCAACAAACCTACTCCACACATTGCCTAATTTGAGCAGTCTTCAGTCCCTCTCTTTGATCCCTAGTCTCTCTCTGCCTAGGGCCTAATCATGTTTTTTGTTAATCATAAAATAAAAGCGGACAGTGGCATTGAAGGAGAGAAATTCCCTGTAAGTTTGGGTTGGGAAAGCATGTGCTAACTCTGATTATAACTATATGTGTTCTTCTCAACCACCATGAACCTGAGCATAGTATGCTGTTCTCTGGTATGACAGGCTTCTGCTTTGACATGTACTTGCCTCTTAGATGCCTCTGCTTTGATCATCCATCATAGTTTATTCCAATAAAAATGCATAACCTATTTCTCAGTTCACTGGAATTCCATATTTGTTTACTCAGGTAATGACATCAGTATAATTTCTTTGCCTACACATGGGATTTATAAAGTCTGGTAACAAATCATCACAACTCTAGCGTCTATGACCACTTTGAATGTGAGCAGTCAGTTGCTAAGGAGCAACCAGAGTGTTCTCGCAACATGGCATGAAACATGTTGCCCTACGTAGCCTATAAGGCTGTGCGAGATCAAACTGCACATGAATACAGACTGTCTGGGAATAGATGTTGTTTGGAGCTCAGAGAAAGAACCTCAGAGATCTTGTCTCTTTCATGTGAGTTACACTACACCAAGGCAGGGGCAGATTGTCAATATATTTGTCAGAATACCAGGTCCATCAGCAACACTGGTAGTTAAGTACATACTGGGATGTGTAGAGTAGTAACAGTTTGACAGCACTGCAAATATATACCTCTTTATCGTAAAGCTTTCTGTGAGATAAGATGAAAATGGGATATTCTCTTGTGTACTTTTCTTTTCTGCAAGAATCAGAAAGCCAAAGTGAAACTGGACTGGGATATCACAAGGTGTTTTGGGGGCCTCAGCTACCATGAAGAAAGAGAGGGGGGGAAAGCAGCTTTAATGATTGTGACAGCATTTTGATAACAGCCTCAGCAAGTGAATGTTTTATTATTTTTCAACTAAAGGACAGAATTCGCTTTCTTCTCTTGAGTCTAGTCTAGATACTCTATGCTCCAGAGTTACTTACATTATCTTTAACCTTGCCTCATGGTTTAAAAATTCTTTATCCAGATTAACCACCCTAATTCCCAGAGTTTATTTTAATGTTTTCTACAATTTAATAATGATCCGTTCTGCTGAGTCTCCTTCTGCATGTGAAATAGCTCTGTACTATTAATTACAGTAATTTTATGTTATTGCAGCACAAAAGTGCAGCAGGTACTGTGTGAAAAGAACAGCTGAAGAAAAGTCTGCTTTAAAACTACCCTGGTGTTCAACAAAACCTATGTCATGTTGCATTTCCATTAGGCTTACACAAGAGATTGTGCCACCCTGCAAAATACCTATGTCTTCACAGTGCCTTCTTTTTCCATGGATTACTTCCCTTTGAATGTTAGGAACTGTATTTTAATAACGGAAGTTGAGGTGATTTGCTCTTTACTCTTTCTGGCTCGACAGAAGATCAGAAGGGGAAGAATTGGTTTCTGTTCCTTATGCATCACTGGCTGAATTGTTTCCGCATTTCCAGTCTAATCTAAATTATACTTGTGTAACTCCAGAGTATGACAGAAGAGACACAGGGCTGAAACTGATATACTTGTAATTTGCTCTTGGAAGTTTCAGAAAGTATTACTGACCTCCTCCCCCACCCTCCTTCACTCTCCTACCCTGCTTTTCAGAAAGACATTTTTTAGGTATGTCTGAGGTGGTGGTTCATACAGCTCAACAAGGTCTTGCCAGCCCTCTTCAGAAATGAGTGAAGAGCAGATCCTCCATATATCTAATGAATGCATAACTGTCATAAATCAAATAATAGTTTACCTCTACCACCCTGAGAAGGAATATAAGCTCTCTTGACTGAATGTAGTAATTGATCTACTGGGTCAAACCAGAAATCCATTTAGTTATACTGTTTCTACTACTGGCCAAGAGCACTTGCTTAAGGAAGACTATAAGAACACAGTATGTGCAGAATGATGTTTCCCCTCTTTTAGAAAACAGCATTTTACTGTGATTACAAAAAACTCCTTGTTGACTAGTGAACAGAGCACAGGAGTCTGAAAAGATGAGCTCTCTAAATGACTTTTCCTTTGAATTGCTTTGTGTCCTCAGGCAAAGGTTGTGATTCATTTACCAAGTCAGTATGAAAAAATTCATCAGGCTTTGCAAGCTGGTAGGGACTGGATGCCCTTACAAAGCTGTGTGTCACTGCAGCATAGCTTGTGAGACAACAGCCATAAAATCTGCTACTGCCAATAAGGGAAAAATGTATCATGAAAAATGGCTTAGAGATGCTCTTATATCTTGAAAACCAAATAGGCAAATCAGGTTGTATATTTATGCTTCACCAAAATTTGTATAGAGTAGAAATGGCAAAGACAAGTTAGAATTATGTGGTTATATTAAAGTAACATCTGTTTGTTTACATTTTAATAATGCAAACAAAAATTGTTCTCTAATGAGCAGAGAGCAATAGTGTAAGTTGCAGAGAACAATAGCATAAGCAACCTTCAAGCAAATGTTTGATGAAAATTAGCACTAACATGATTTTGCAACCCCAAAACAGAGACAAGGAAACTAGTTTTGTATTGATTTGAAACACAAAGGTTTCCCTAAGACTTGTTATGTCCAAAAATCTCTACAGCATCTAAGGGGAGTATGTTATAAAGTCTTTCATCTTATGAAAATGGTAAGTTTAATGAGTTTTTCTTTATTTGCAAATTGATTTCAGAAACCTCTGAGATATCTCACATTTATGTTTTGGAGATGTTATTTACCATCTTTCTATTTTGAAGATGCTGTTCTGAATACATCAGTATGCTCTTCTATTTTATAGTTGTCTTCCAAGATACTTGTATATCAGTTTTACATTACTACATCAGTGATCGGTTTTCAAAATCTAGAAAATAGAAATATAACTCCACCGAAAAAAGCTGTACCTCATGTTATGCCCCTTAATTTCAAGTTTTCTTTTATCTAACAATAAACTAATGAATACTACTTTACTCAGTGAATTGTATATATAAGCGGAAAAATATGCATGAGTTTCCTTGCTATATTCCAGCAAATTGCATATTATCCATCAATAATATTATCCAGTCATGTGGAATATTAAATAATAGGTTGGCTGCTTTCCATGAATTTAATCAAATAGTCCTTTTATACATAAAAAGTCTTACAACTTCAATGAGAAAAAGGTCAGTCAGAAAAGTCCAATCATATTCTACACTATGTCAGATAGAGATTTTAGATGTCTGACATAGTGGAGTTACGTCTTGCTTCATTTGATTGGCTGCCCTCTTCCGTATTGACTGCTGCTTTATCAAAGTAACATCCATCTAAAAACATCCAAGCATCTTGCAGGTTATGAAAAATGCATTTTGTTCTTTACAATGGTAGTTTATCTAGTGGCAAATTGTCACACAACCCTTAATACATGTGTAGACTAGCATTTTTCTCTTGTTCTTTAGAGTCTCATGATGAAAGCTTATATCCACTTACATTCAGAAAATGTAAGAATTACTGGTAAAAATGTTCTTTTTTAAAAGGTTCTTCTTCAACATCACCCATCATAAAAAAAGGTATACACAAGCGGTTTTTTTGCAAAACGTTGCTTGATCAGCAGCAAGGAAATTGCTTCCTGTCAAAGTCTGATTGTTACTATGTGTCAGTATTATCATCAGCTAGGCCTGTCTGCACAGAAGAGCTGACCAAAACAGTTCTTATTTAAAAGATGTTTTTCTTAAAATGCTATTTTCCGAATTAATAATTTTACAGGAGTGCAGGAATGATGTGTCAAAGGGAATTTTGTTGCATCAAAATCTCTGCAAAGAACTGGAGATTAAATTTGCTCTTTGCCTTAGTCTTTTAAGATCAGCATGAATTCTATTAAATAACAAGACTGTGATCACAGGCATTTGTGGCATGTGATCTGCCTCCATCCACAGTAAATCATTGAGGCCTCACATTGCAAATTCATAACATACTTTCCAGAATATTCTTTCTCAGATCAATGGTGTCATATGGCTTCTGTTATCTGTTAGGCACTAGGGAATTCCACCTACAAATCTATTCCTCTAAGTATAATTTAATTATAATTTGCTTTGCATATAGGAAATAGTAGCAGGCAAGTTAAAGAGAAGGATACTACATTCCTGTGGTTGTCAAGAAAGTGGTCCAGACCATGAGTAAGCAAACTCAGAAAAGAAGTTCTGTCATATCAGCCAAATTATTTTCTTATTAGGATTCAAAAAGCCTGAAAGTAAAAGCAACATGACAGAAGACTGCCCTAAAATAAAATCAGCATAACTGGAGAAAATCTAGACAAATATAAAAAGAAGGCATGACATAACTGTGTGAACTTGGGGTGTCTGTACTAATAGCAGACTATCAATACCATTCTTTTTTTTTAACCAAACCAGCCTAGTTTGATTTCTAAAATTTATTTCATGGACTCAAACTTATCTTCCCAAAACTATGAACTTATCCAGAGTAGGAAAAGAAAATACCTAAGCAAACTGGAGAGAGTTTGACAGAGAGGATATTTTTCCTAACTTATGATTATGCCAACAACTATTCCTCTTTGCTTTCTCCAGTTTGTGGAAAGAGATTAAGAATCCCTACTCATCATTCCTACAGCACTCTGAGAGGTACAAAAGACAAATAAATATTACATTTAATTTTGAATAAAGTTTGAAAAGTAACACTCATTTTATTGTGCCTTGCTAAACCACCATGCGACCATTCATCTGCATGGGTCTGTGTATCGGGGAAGGAAACTGAACATTATGTGACAGGAGAAATAACCTTTGGTTGAGTCATGTGATGAAGTGCCATATTATATATTGCATTTCTCCATACCATGGCCAGTGGTCAACATTGTATTGAAACATTGCTTTCAACAAAATTGCTTTCATTAATGTGTAACCAAATGAATTGCAATGGGTCTTATCTTCTACTGACATAGGTTGTGTAACCATACACAACTGGGTCAGTGAAACCAAGTTGAGTTATTCAGCAGAAAATCAGAGCTACCAGCATCTTTAGATACCCAGTAGAGTACTTGAAGTCAGAGCTGAGCTTCTTGATGCTGTTCAGGTGTTTTAAAGAGCAAAATGAATGCCATAGTGTTTCCATCAAAGAACTGTGTATGCTGTATGTTAACTGTCTCCTTCATCTTTATGAAGCAACAATACAAATAACTGTCACAGACTTTTGTAACAGATCAAGGTTTTCTGCCAATCTTATTATTTCTTAAGATAAATCATATTCCAATTGATAGGTAAAATGTTACCTTTAGATCAGGTTTTTCTCTTATTGAGAACATCACTACTGAGGAATTGCAGGATGATATAACAGAAATTCATGAAAAACCTTTCGCAATGAATCCCTTCCAAAGGGAAAAAACATTTCAGTCCTGACGAAGCAGAAGTCCTGGATAGCATCCAGCAGACAAACGGAAAATCTGCAGCTTATTATCTTCACTTAAAAGGACGGAGCTTTTCAACTCCAGCCTGCCTTCCTCCAAGAGTAAGCCAGTGCAAGTGCATTATCTTGATTCGTGCAGTAGAGGACACTATTTTACACATCATCACCTCCCTGGCCAATGCAATGTGCTAACAGCACCCACTTTCATCAAGCCCTGTCTCTTCTCCAGATTCAAAGGACGGTTTTCAATAAGTTGTGAATGAAGGACCAGGCATGCCAAGGACAAAATATTATCAAGGCATAATTAAGTAATATCAGCCACTGCAATATAAAAGGATCAAATAGCATTTCTGTGTAAAGGTGTGTGTGTTGCTTGACCTAAGCTTTTTTTTTTGCATGGGCACCCTGAAACTTCCATCCTGTTCTTCCTACCTGCCCACCACAGCTTAAACCTGGGATAATAAGCAAACTGCCACTCAGTCCTTATCAAATCTCTACGTTCAGCCATCTGTACTCTCTGAATTCAGAACACATGGCTGTGCTCTAAATTTCCTGGAACTTAATCAGATGATTCTGAGTGCAAGCAAGACACAGACACATGAAAATCTAGGGGAAAAAATGCATTTATAAAAGTTGTTAAATGATTTATGTTATGATAGTTGTTTTAGTGCTTAACTTAAATAGTTCCCTAGGTGCACTAAGTTTTCTTTGAAAGATCCCAACTATTAGCATGTTGTAACAGGACTGGGAAACATAACTGTATTCTCGGTTGAAGCTTTAATATAAATATGTAATATTGACCTGCCCACCTCCAAGTATGATGCTGAGGAATATATTTATAATTGTCATCAGCATAACAGTTCTGAAAAACTTTAAATTAAGATTTTTTTTTAGCAAGTTTTCTTCCTGATGCACTTCTGATTCAGTCATTGCTTAGGAAACCTCAATCATATTATACCGTTGGTGCTGTGATCTTTATTTATTAAGAACAGTCAGAAAGTCACATTTTCTGGAACAGGATAGTAATTAAATGACACAAGGCAAAATTGTGAATTTTCCCCTTCCAATTCTAAGATGGTTTCTGGCAATAGCAAAGGTTCTTTCTCCTCAGTTTTGCTTAACGTCATGCTATATGAACATTTTCTACTTTATCTTGGACTCCTGTGATTTGTCTCTGCTTCTCTTCATATTTATCTGTCCTTGTTCACAAAGTCTTTTCTCAAACAAAAGAGTAGGTGGACTTCATATTCAGAGAAAAACTTGCAATGAAATACCATGGTACTACTTACCTGTTCTGCTCTGTGCGAAAACCATGAGCATACATCTAGGTTCTGTTGTGCAAGGAACAGTACAAATGCACCAGGAAAAAAAAAATCTGTCCAGTTGCATGAACTTCAGTGAAATTACATGACCATAAACTTACTTCCTTATGTCGTTAACACATTTTAATAAACTGAAATTAGATTTGTGAATAAAAGTCACAAGATATATTTGTCCTATTGTAGCAATGTTAAACAGGTTTTAAAGACAGAAAGGGGGTCTCTGAATGGTCTATAATCTCACAGAATTTTAGGATAATTCAGGTTGGGAGGGAATTTACAACATATCTACTCCAATCTTCTGTTCAAATTAGGGTCAGCATTGAATTCAGATCAGGTTTCCCAGGGCTTTGTTCAATGGTGTCTTGAAATATTCCAAGGATGGAGATTCCACAGACTCGCTCAACACTGGTCCAATGATTAATTATCCTCATAGAGAACATTTTTACCTAGTATCTATTCAGAAGCTCCCATTTCATTTTATAGCCATTGCCTCTCATTTTCATACCCTAAAGAGCCTGCCTCTCTCGTGGTAACTTCCTCATAGGTATTGGAAGGCTACTGGTTTATTTTTCTGACATGCTCTCTCCTTCACACTCTGAACAAGCTCATTTCTTCTCATATCCATCTGCCTGGCCATTGTGGTGGCTCTCCACCACATGTTTAATGTGGAGGTGAAGTCCTGCAAGGGAGGCAGATTTATCTGCACCTACTCTAAAAAAGCTTGTGACATGCTTTTATAACTCAATAACAGTTAATTGCAAAGTTAAAAATTATCTTTCATATCACTGTCATTAACTGGAACCTCAGAAGCAAGTGACCATCTCTAGACAGAAATAAAGAGCCACTAACCTGAGTGCAGAACTTTGGAAAACCTCATGGTTCTGAGTTGGGCAGCACTTACTTAAGGCTTTGGTTAGTATCCAGCAAACTGTCTTCATTGTATTAACATCCAGGCTGTCTTAGAGAAATCTTCACTACTTGTGGTAAATATGACTATCATCCTAGTCCATCTGGTGAAGATAAAGGAAGAGGCTTTTCCATCTTGAAAATGAAGAAAAAACAAACCAAGCCAACCAAAAGACCCAAACCAAACAAAAAAAAAGAAAAAACAAAGAAACAAACAAACAAAAAAAACCAAACACAAAAGAAAGGAAGAAGTCCAGGAATTTTAAAATAACATTAGAATATATCCCTTATCACCCCTGACCTTGACCTTAGCCAATTTATATTACACATGTAGCGGTTGTCTATGACTTATATGACTACTCAATTGCTTGGAACAAAAAGTTATAAATAATCCATTCATACACATACATAAAGTTAAACACAACTGTCGGTAATAGAATGATTTAAAAGGACTAATTTAGACATACTATATCCTCCCACTCAGTTCTATAAAAATTCCAAGACTAAACTTGATTTGTCCATTTCTGATCTGGTATAGAATGTGTGTCAAGCACCTGGCTATTTCAGCCCTTGGGAATGATTCCACTGAGATAATCTCTTGGAGAAGGTGTGATTTACCAGAGGCCTGTTTCTGCATTAGTTCAAAGGTCTAGTAGTAAATACATGGAATAATTGCAGCTTTTGAGGCATAATCATTCTCAATTTCCTTCAAGGAAGGCCTTGCCAAGATCTGAAAAATCAAGATTTCAGAGCTTCTACTATGATTAGGACATGTCAGAGAGAAGAGAGATATACAATGTGTCTGAGACACTAATTACAACTCTGTAGGCCAGGAATGGGATAGAGGTTTCCAGAGGTGTGAAGGGGATATAAGGAGGAGCACTCACTAATGGTCATTGTGTGAAAAATCTGAAGCAGTCTTTCTGGAGGAAAAAAATAGAAGGCATTAGACAAAAATCCCCATCTTTCTATGAAAAATAATCCCATGGAAAGAATTGGTTCAGTTGTTTAAGTAACTCACAGAAGTTGTAGCATTTCTTGAATTACTAGATTTCTGGAGATTATTTGTTGTCTCTGAAAGGGCTTATTCCTCACAGAAATAAGGAAGGTTGCCTCCCTGTTTTTATAAAAGGCACAGCTGTGTGTTTCACAGCAATTACATTAAGGCAAAAGAAAAGTATCTTTCCTTTTGTCTTGCAATGTGTCAGGCATTCCCCAGGCATGTAACAAATAATAAATAAAATAACACCATAACTGTGGCTGGGATTAGAATACCGTTACCATAGTCTGGAGTCTCTGTCACGCTCTTTCACCTCAGTCTTGGTAACCCAGTTGCCAGTTCACATCACAGTTTAAGAACGAACTGGCAGGATATCAGCTACATATGAGAACAAGCAACCCCGGATACATATTTTATTAACTTGCTCTCTGCATGAGTCTTTCTCAACAAGACCTTAGAATATAGCTTGTGAGTACTGGCCAGTACAGAAAGAGAGTGCAATTTCTAACATTCCTTTCCAATGAATTATTCATCTGTCTTCTTAAAAACCTGGCTGATATCAAGGCAAAATACATATCCTTGAGTTTTTCCTGTGCTTTCTCTGTTCTAATCTGTGATTGCGTATGACTATATTGAATATGTTATGAAAGTCCAGTTAGGAGGTCTGTTTCTAGTAAAATTATCTAGGGTTTAGCAGTTTTGTACATACAAGAAGATGAATGCAAAAGTGTACAACAAATCCTGGCACCAATGGAGTTAAATACAGCCCCAAGTGCTGTGATGGCTCCACCTTTATACTTTATCTGACAGTTCTCTTTCTCTCCCTGGATTGTCATGTAGCCCTTTTGCTCTGTCTGTTCACATTACATAGCAGCTCCTCTGGTGTCTCTCTCAATTTTTTCCATACAACTGCATTCCCTGTGATACATTAAAATTTGTGCGCAGAATGCTTCCTTAGGCTCACTGTTGTTTTGGTACACATATCTTTATGCATAATAAAGAAATAAAAATAATGTAGAGTCATGAATAAATGCCTGGCCAAAATATCAGGGGCATCTACAAAAATTAATTTTCACAATAGATTGCCACCATACAATTTCCTTTGTGGAAGACTTCCAAATTCTTCCATGTCTTCACTACTTTCAGTGTTTGTATCAGCAGAGGAACTTCCAGTAATAAAACTGATGGTGACAAAAGCTTTGATGAGGAAATAGATTCAGATTTGTGAAAGAAGACCATACATGTCCTCAGGAAGGTGCAGGCAAAGAAAAAATTACTGTATGTGGCCCCTAGTATTACAGGTTGTATTACTACATAAATATGGACTTGGTGAATGTTTTCATTTCAAAGAATTGACAGCTACCATTTGATATGAGGACATCCAAGTTTTGCAACTGAGAAGTTAACATCTCCTTGAATAACTTTAGTGCTCCTCCTCTTTCCCCAGACGGCTTTGGATATGATTTGAGCTGACACCCACAGTTGTGTGTTTGAATAGCTCTACTCAGTGCTAGATTACAGTTTACATGTCAACTTCACAAACCTAAAAATCATGAAACTCTTGATTATGTTTGTCAACCTATCCTGAATTTTTACTTCATTATGAAATTTATTGAAAAAGAAACGTTGAGCACTTGATTTCCCTCTTTCAGATCTCTTTTACATGTTACAGAAAAACTCACTGAATAATATGAATTCCTCTCAAAGGATTTGTATCTCTCTGTATCAGTAATAGCTTATAAACTGGAAAAATCTGTAAGAACTTTGCACAACTTTCTCCCTTGTTAATATACAATTTGGCCTCTTTGATTTTAAAATGTATAAATCCAATACAAATGAAAGTACACATGAAAAGAACTGTATGATCTATATACTTCCATGGAAAATTTAAACATTTAAAATGAATGAATTCTGAAAGGAACAGCTTTGAGTGTTATTGACTGAAAAAGCAGATGGTGCAAGGATGCATTAGTGTCACAGAGCATTACCTTCATCCTTAGGAGCAGAGGCGGCATCTCAATAATGCACTGGGCTTTTTGCATTGTGTTGTAGGTGGTTCAAGTCATAAAACATAAACACTCTACTTCTTAGTGAAGTTATGTACCAAAGAAATTAATGTATCTCTGATTCACTCTTTGCATATAGATTGCTCCTCTAAGGGGAAAATTCAACTTAAAGCTGATAAGTCATTTAAGTCTCACCTAAAACCTTAAAACAGAGTGTAAGTATGACTCAAATAATGGATGAACCTTGAGCTAGCCTTTGCAGAAGGGTAAACTTAGTCCCTTTAACCCTCACAGTTTGATTTAATCTGTTTTCAATTGTGAGAGGGATGAAGGTCTGGCATATGAAGACACCTACATCTTTTTCAGCTTCATCTCTTTTTCTAGAGGCCTAAATCTTTTCCCATCATATAGACACATGAAACATGGTTGAAAAATAATCCCTGAGTTTTCTAACAACAATATTTACAATTATTCAAATCCTGTCTTAACATAGCATGGAAAGCCGTGCCAACCCTGGAGTGCATTCTTTGAGGGTCACTGGGTACCTTGACTCAGGCTCTGCTGTCCTTCAAGGGGTTCCTCAACACAGAGAGCAGCAGCCAGGATGAGGCAGAGAGGCAGATGTCTTCTCTTCCACTCAACCAAGATTTTTACTAGAAAGAAAACACCCAATGAACAAATCAATAAAATGGCTCCTGTTCATCACAGAAAAATTATTTAGTAAGAATAAAATTCCTTTTATTAATGATATTATTCTTAATTCACTTTAGAACAGTGTCAGGACAAGATATTTTGCTAAAGACACTGCAGAAATACTAAATACATTTTTCTGGCTTCACTCTGAGGTCACCCTTGCTTCATACCATCATCCATCTTCTCAAACACAAAGGAATGGACAAGCCTGTTTGAGGCCTTCCTGTGCAACTGTGACAGACCCAGGAAGTGTTCCCACTCCAGTATAACAATTTAATCTCCATTAATTTTCACCTGCTTTAAAAGAGACTCCTCTGGACAAAGTTCAACATTCAAAGTCTGTGTAAGTATTCCCTGGGGTTTTCTGTTCAGCCAGACATTGAATGTGTGTCTGGATAGCACCTCATGGAGAACAGCTGTATATCAGCAGGAAGAAGGAGCTCGATGACCTCACAAGTCTTTCACTGGTCACACTGCTGCTTCTCGATCAAGGTTAAAATAAGTTATACTAAACTGCCATCAAAGGCTGGGCCTTGATCCAAGCATGCACACCTGTGCACAGTATCCTTTTGCTAAAGATGCTGAGAGTGCAGGGACCTACCCTCAGTATAGAGAAATAGTCCGTACTGCTGGCTACCTCTTGCTCTTGCCTTTTAAGAAGAGAAAGTGTCATGGACACATGGCTATGGCAATGCAACTGCCTTTGGAACTGGAATGTACCTACTGCAGGAATGCCCTAACCAGACCACAGAAAGACAAAGAATACCTATTTCTTTGCCATATAGAAGGGAGATTCCGGAGACCTCTGCAGTCCAGCCATGCTCTGCCTTGCACCATTTACCTTTCTGTCCTAATTAGGAACTGTTCACAGAGAAAATTCCACAAGACCACAGGGAATAATCACTTGTTCCTGTATAACTGTCATACCTGGCTTGTGTATCACAACTGTATGAATGTACAGGAGCATTAGGGAAGAGAACTTCAATTTACGACACTATTTAAAAAAAAATGTGTATTTGCTTTAGCCTCAGGAATGTATTAAAGTATAATTAAAAAAAATATTAGCAGGATTTTTAAGTGACACTCTGACTTGAGTTAAATTGGTGAAAAACTGTAAACTGAAATGAGCCATCACAGAGAGTTCATTGGGTTCAAAATCGTCAGTGGCTTAATTTGCTTTGGCAAAAATACTGATTAACTAAGGAATTTTACAGACTTCAAATATGCAGTTGTTTATATATTACTACGCATTTATGAGAAGATGGCAGATAGGATTTATTTGCTTGCCTTTAAAGGTTTAAGTCAGCAACACAGAAAAAAATTATCAAATGAGAATGTGTTCCTACAATAACTTAACTAGTGAGTGCAAGATGATTCAGACTTGAAGCAAAGGGTCCATACGACAACACACAACTATAGCAATGCATATGCATAAAAGCATTACAGGCAGCTCTTCTCACTATTGTTCCAATGAATGGAACAAACCCAATCCCCTTCAAAGCTGCAAACATGCATGCTTTGGGAAATCCATTTAGCCCTAGTCAAACTTGCAAATGAGCTTTTGCAGTCTGTGAACAAAGGCTGAAAAAGGAGCAGTTTAATTTAATATTGAAATGAGACAAGTGAAAATGAGGCCCCAGATACCCATTTTTAATGGGGCCAATTATGACTTAAATTGTGAGTTGCCAGTAAAAGAGTGAAGAGATGGAGAAATGTCTTTTAATAGACAACATTCAGAGTATCTGTTAAGCAGGTATGGACCCCAGGCAAGCACTTCCTTGTTAAAGGTAGCATTCATCTCATCTACTTTAGACTTCTGGAAGTTAGGCATACGCTATAAGCCACTTACTAGGTTGTCTTTACAGCCAGCGAAGAGAACAAGGCTCTCAGAGAAGGTGATGAGTCCTGCCTAACTCAGGAAGGGATGAGTTTTTGATTTAAAGTGCTCATCTTTTGCCTATAAAGTCAACTGTTCCCTCTCCTTAGGTGATAAGCTTGATATAGATTCCTAACATTTAAATAGCTATAATTAGTAAATATATGTCCTTTAAATGCTCCAATGGCTTAATAAAATACAGGCCCTTTCTCTTCTAAAAGCCAGGTTTGTCAATGACAGTACATGATACAGATTTCAGCTTATGGTGAAATAAGGGTCAACATCATACACTTGCCTGTCCATTGTGAGACCTGGCTTACGCATAAGGGGATGTTGAGGTCCAAAATGGTGATAAATGGTAGAATTAAGAGTCCTCCTATATTGGTCAGTACTGGAGGCAAGGCTGTGTCACAAGGAAGTCCCATCTTATATATCAAAAAACACATCCCCCCAAACAAATAAAAAAATCAAAACAAAAAGTGCATGTCACATTGAATATTTATAAAGAACATTTCAGGTTGTTTTGTTTTTTTTTCCTAGTCACAACTTAGACAAGTGGAAATAGGCTGGTTACATGAGCAGAAATTAAATGAAACACAGTGAGAAGTGGCAAGTTTCCTCTTCTGTGTGTGTTAATGAGACCCTGTAGGGCAGCAAGAACGTGGTTTTAACAGTTCTGATTAGCTTGACCTAAAAGCCATTTCATGACTCGCACACAGAAAATGTAATTTAAAATTATCAAACTGATGATCAAATACAGACTAGTTAACAACAAGGATTTTAAAATACCCTCTTCACAGCATCTTCTGCTCCTTCCAACCCCATGTCAGGTTTTATTGAATATAATATCCTGGGCTGCAGACAACTCCTATTAGAAATCTTGTATGTTTTAACACATGGGATACTTTTTCATCACTCTAAGTGACATCTTTAAAATACAACAGATATAAATTCAGGACGAACATGTTTCACCCTGTCTTACACCTCCTTCCCGACTTCTAAAGAAGTAGTCCCTTTGAGGGTGCCCTGTGCCTTGCTGGTGAAATCTGTCTAGGAAGGAGCTTGCTGAAAGCTTCACTGCATGGGACTGCAAGGTTGGATGTGTGCTTTGAGATAGCTGTCCTAGAAACCTGCAGGGAATTCTCTTGTTATAGATGAACACTGTCCACACTAGATTTTTCTCCTATTGTTGGCTATTTTTGTTGGTGGTGCAACTTCATTACTGATGGAAACTACTGTTATTTTAATCAGGGGCATCCCATTCTCATCCAACTGCTGGTGAAAAGGGAAAAAAAGGATGTATTTGAAACATTCCTCTAGCAAGTCAGAATTCTTCCTGTTGAATACTACAGAGCCAGAGAGGTAAGACTCTTCAGATGATGAGAGGGAAGGTTTGAAACTCAATTCTACAAACAGTAGTTTAAAATGAAACCTAAGCTGCAGGTTCTGCTCTAATGAGAGCAACAGGTTGGACAGATGAGAGTAAGGTGCAAGACATGTATGTAATGTAAATCAGCATATTAAGTAATCTTTGTACTCTTAAAGGACTCCCTTTGTATGTGTTAGAAACATATTTGGACAAAGGATAACAAAGGATATAAAACACACATAGGAATCTGTTCCTCTCTTTTTCTTTTGTTTTTTTTCTTTTTTTTTTTTACATTAGCACATAGCCTGAAGTCTTTTCTAAGACAGAAAAAAATACAGCTCCTAAATGTGATCATTGTCGTATAGCAAATTAGTAGAGATCCTGAAATCATTCATTTTACTGAAGGCTATTTCCAATCTCTCTCATTAGCACAATGTTCAGTCCAGTTAAAGCTGGGTCAAACTAAAGTGAACAACTAATAGACTGAAACATTGCATGTTTTTATACAAAATTCCTGAACTCAAAAATATATCTCATATACAAGATCAAATGACAGATTGTAGTATTTCCTTGAGAAGGACTTTAAAAATAGATTACACTGTATCCATGCCTGATTTCTTTTGTGAGGAAAATATATTCTAAAAGGATTATATTTACAAGAAACCACAATGGCCAAATTAAATCCTGAGCTACAACTTGGAAAAAATAAATGGCTTGTGTGTGTATCTGAATATCATAAAAGTAATGATAAAAGAGATAACGCAACCAAATGCCATCCAGGTCATATTTAAATTTGAAAGCAATAACCTGTAATCTATGAAGATTCTAAACCAATACAGGCTCCGGTGCACATTCTTATTTGTGCCTACAAAGCCAAGTTTACTAGCATATGACTGGTGAGATCTGTACATATTCACTTGCAAGAGTCACTTGTGTAAGGTATGTTTCACACTTGCATGTGCAAAACAGTCTCATATTTCACTCTGGACACGATCCTGACAGTGCACTTCTGAACTTCTGGCTACTAATATCTATATTGGTATCACAAATGAGTGATCAGAGTTCTGCAGGGGTCCCGGGGCATGTTTAGCACACACCTACATGCTCAGTTACAGGGAGACATTAGATTGCTCTGCCAAGCTAGTGAGAGGCAAATAAAATATCTCTAGACAACGTGGCAGCAATTTGTTTTGCCTGAGGTAATAGACTGTGTAATTCACTCTGGGGACATATGTAAGGTGGACATATTCACGGTCATGTGATTTCTCATTTCAGAACAGTTGCTTAACTCAAATAGCATTCACAAGACAGAGTGGGGGAAAGCATATTCTTAAAATTTTCTTGAAAACTGGCTGAAAATGACCCTGTCAATAGAAGTTAATTAGTGAGCACAAGTGTGTGGTTTTTTGATCCAGTAACAGTAACATAGAAGAGATACAAACTACTGTACAGTCCTGGTCCCCACGGTAAACAATATGCTAAGAAACTGCAAAACCAGAATCACAGTAACAATGGTAGAACTGTCGTCGTCGTCGTGGCTAGGCTTCGCGAACGAAGATCTAGGGAGGGCTCCACCCATGCTCCTCATCAGCGCCTCTTTACAAGCGCGCTGATAAAAAGAGGCTAGCGGATAGCACCCTCGAGCCTGCGCAATGGATTTTTTGGGGGTGAGACACAGCATGCACAGAGCTGGACCCACCCTTTAGTCCTAAGGTTCATCTGCCAGGGCCTAGAAAGCTCGGACGCTGGCAGCAAAGTCCTTAGGACGGAGGTTTAACCTCTTAGATGGAAGGCCTTAGAGGGCTAAATAAGCTCCATCTGCCCGGGTTTGGAATCAGAGTTGTCCTTCTCCTAGGATGACTGCCAGAAGGCTAATGAGCTCATCATACCCATACAAGGATTATAGGAACATGGGTTTCACTCCCCACACTTTACCATGGGCAATGAGTTTAATGCTCCCTCTGCTGTCGCCACAGTTATTGCACCAGGGGCCACAGGAGACCCCAAGTGATTTTCAGACTGTGCCTGGGTAGAACTGTAGGAAACACCTTAACAACAAACAACTTAGCAAAATAAATATGCTTAACTTCTCCAACAGTAAATTTAAAGTTTGGGTTTTAATATGTTTACCTCTGAGAAGGGGAACTCCTCTTCACTAAGAACAGTTCTAGCAGGTATCAAAACCACTCACTGGAAAGACAAAATTCACGTTGTAAAGACAGTATTGGTTTAACACTAACTACTGAAACAAGTAATGCTGGTAAGTGGCAACTTGGTTTCTAGAGGATATACTTTAATTAGAAATTATGATGGGGCTCTGATGTATCAGTCAGTGTAGTGGTCAGTTCTGGCCTGCAACTATAAGTGCCTGGTCTCAGGAATGGGTAATTTAGCAATGCCAACGTTTTATTCTTTGCTCAGTGTGGCCAGAGTTTTGAAAGGCCACAAATAGCAAGAAGGAGAGATGACTGGAGTCTCTCTGGCAAATTTGTGCAGGCAAATCTTAACTTTAATTTATATTAATGCTTTCTTTGTCTTTTTTCAAAACAATTTGGAGATCATAACTCATGGGTAAGATAAGAAAAATTGCACCTCACTTTTTCCATAAAATGGAATTAGAGCTTCACATAATAAAAGGTAGTCAGTGAGCAGGATTTTCAGAGGTATTTGGTACAATGATCCTCTTCAGAATTGTTTTACATATACAACAGTAAACATCATATTTAGTCATGATATGCCAAATTTGGGACCTTCCAAAAATCTTTGAAAATATGAAGCCATCAGTGTACCTAAGGCTTAATTACACGTTAACTTCTTAGTGCAAGAGAACCTTCATATTCCCCAAAGCTAATTTTATTGTCATAGCTTTCAACCTATAGCTGTAAGAAAATGTTCTTGAAAAACTTACAATGAAATTTTGCTTCTGAATATAAGGTGATGTTCCCTGCTCATTTATATCAACAGAAATGGAATGTTTTCCAGATTTCATCAGCCCACAGTATTCATATAATCTTAGTATCATAAAATGTTAGGGAAAAATTTTTATTTTGTTCAAAATTTTATATTGTGAAAAGAAATCCTATGACAAAATGAATTCTTTGGCAAGCTCTAGATATAATAGCAATGTTTGTAGCCCATTTTCTTTTTTTTAGGGGGAAGTGGTGGTGTTTTTGTTTTATTTTGAAGGAAAAATATCCATTCATTGTCTTGAATAACAAAAAACTTGTCTCCCTGTTCAGCTTATATTGTTTGACATTTTAGGGGGGAATGACTTACAGTTCAGAGGCATTAAAGCTATGATCATCACAAGCTTTTATTTTGGTGAAATAAACACATTTCTCTGTTCTTCCTTTTGCCTGGCAGCACTGATGATGATGGGTATGCTGACAACTGTCAGGATTATCAATGTGCACTGGGGAAAGACAAGGGAAAGCATATAGCAAAGACCTCTTTGGTATTGTTGTGAGAAACTTTCGTAAACCAGTAACCAAATCCAACAGGTAAGAACCCCAGTTTTCACAGTTAGAGTAATATTATAATTTAAATAAAATTTGTGCAGTCTGCTTCCATGCTGGCTGCTCCACGATAGCATTTAGGAATGAAATTTTCCATGTGTACAATGTAGTTTCTTGCAGTGCAGTAAAGTCCATGAAATTCAAGTAACTTTTAGAATGACCCAGTGTATTGGGTTTAGCTGAGGTGGAGTTAATGTCCCCATAGCAGTTTTCAGAAACGCTGTGCCTTGGGTTGAAGATAACCTGTGACGTTGTTACTGCTGCAAGGTTGGCACAGCACCAAGGTGGTGGGGTGGACAAGATCTTGGGAGGGGACACAACCGAGACAGCTGACCCAAATTGACCAAAGGGCTATTCCATACCATATGACGTCAGCTCAGGGATAAAAGGCAGCGGGGGGGAGGGAAGGCGGCGGGAAGAAGA
>VWZO01016789.1:1148-57195 GCA_013396975.1 Bucco capensis | reverse complement strand
AGAAGATGTCTGACCTCTGAACAACTACTATGCGTTTCAGAGCCCTGCTTCCCAGGATAAGGCCAAATATCTCCTGTTATGGGAAGTAGAGACTAAAGCTCAATTTTGCTTTGCTTTGCATGCGTGGCCTTGCCTTTCTTTATTTTGCTTATTAAAAATGCCTTTACTGAAACGCATGGGCTGCTTTCATCTCATTCTTTCCCTCTTGTCGTGCCGTGGGAGGTGTGGGGCAAGAATGTGATAGAGAACCTTGGTGGGTACCCGGCGCTCGGCCAAGGTCAACCCACTACACCCAGCTTCCTGGTTTCTACACCACTCCCTGCCAGTGAACTCCAGAAAGCCAGGGGACAGGCATTTTAGCAGGCCCTGTTGCTACAGGACAAGGGTTAATTGCTTTAAACTAAAAGAAGGTAGATTTAGACTAGATATAAGGAGGAAATTTTTCACAATGAGGGTGATGAAACACCAGAACAGGTTGCCCAGAGAGGTGGTAGATGCCTCACCCCTGGAAGCATTACAGGTCAGACTGGACAGGGCTTTGAGCAGTCTGATCTATTTGAAGATGTCTCTGCCTATTGCAGAGGAGTTGGACTAGATGACCTTTAAAGGTCCCTTCCAACCCAAACTGTTCTACGATTCTAATATGCCCAGTTTTGCCCTTGTTAAATTTTGCAGCATTGTTCCCTTTAACAACTTCCCCCCCCTGCCACTGTGTTGCCAGGAAAAAAAGGGATGAAAGCAAAAATGGTTTTCCTTGCCTGCGAGACAGACAGCACTGTCAACAAGATGCTGTGATGGTGACAGACTGAGAAATCTTGGCTTGATAACACAAGGTACAAACCAAGCCAATATTCACCCTTCACTGTCACAAAGAGATCTATTTATCTTTCTATACTCTACTCATCATATTGCTTACCTTAGTGCTTTGTTCTTTGTAGCAGTTATTACTGGCATCAGTAAATTCTGACCTCTGTCACGTAACAGGACCATGGGCTTTTGTTATCCTAGAACAGGTCAGGTATCTAAGGGAAGAAAATAAAGGTCAATTGTCTCTTTGCATCATTCCTGTAAACCACAGCATTATTACAGTGGTCTTGGTAGTTTAAACCAACCGTAAGCAGAGATCCTGCCAGAACTGTTTCTGCAGTACCGAATTCAGCTCCAGGAGCTAAACAAATACAAACAAATCTGCATGTCAGGGGCAACACACAAAAAAGGATCTCTCTCATAGTAACAGCCTATTAAACTAGACATAAAAGAAATTAAGGGGTGTGGGGAAGGACAGAAAGAGAAAAAGAAGTTCCATGCATTATTATGTCTTTCTTTCTGTAACTTCAAGTTTGCATTAACAAAATACAATTGAGGTCATCATTACTAAAGAACCTTTGAAACACTCACATAATTTTCCTTTCCTATGTAGTTTCCATGAAACAGATGCACACACATACTAAGTTATATTTTACAATTCATCTGGGGCAACTTAACCCTGACATATCTTCTTGTTTGCTACAAGAACAGCCTGGATTGAACATTTTAGCAAATAAATCCTTAGTGAATGACAGAGCAAGGACTTCAGTTCTGAAAGTTGCAAAATTATTTCTTCTACTGCATGCCAAGCCAAAGCAATGCATAGCCAGGTTCTCATAAGCTATTGGGATACAACCTTAATGTCACATGACCTGACTCCACTTAATGCTTTAACAGAAAACATAACCCATACTATGATATGGAACAAAATAGGTTCAACTGTGGGATGGCAGCTTTAACTGAAAGTTTGCAGGTGGCTCTCAATGGGTTATAGCTTCTCTCACGAACTTTTGAGGCCTTCCTTATATGTCTGAATGATTGACTTCTTCAAGGTGGTGCTGAGGGAGCCCAGACAGCTACAGCTGATGCATTTAGCCCTGAATTTCAGCAGTGAGGTGATGGCTAGAATAAAAATACTGAGGATCTTCTGGGATGGTGGGCCACAGCACTCTGCAAGGTCATCAGTCCCGGTCACTGCAGTGAATGCATGGCACTAATAATATGAGTTAGGTTTTAGTGAAGACAGAGTGAATTAGGTTGTCTTGTATAACAGAGAACATACATTTAGATAAAGCACAGCCAGCTGAATGCTGGAGAAGACCTAGCCATTTATTCTGTTGCTTATGTTGTTTTCCCCCATTTCTAGTATTAGTTTGAGTCTTGAATAGCAGTGATATTCCACTCCATTGCACTATAAATCTGCAACCCAAAAAGTTCTGCAACGAGGTCTCCAACAGACAAGTCATTAAGGTTTACTCTGGTCTGAAAAGGCAATAGGTTTATAGACTTTGTAATATACTATAGTGGAAGGGTTTTTTTTGTATGGTATTGTTTATGTAACAAGTCCCAGGATGTTTCATGAAACTTCATGGCTCTCATGCTTGATGTTTGAAATACTCTGCATGCAGTCATATATTTGGTCATTTCATTTCTCTTTTTTTGCAGATTGTCAGATAATTGTGCCACACTAGCTCAGGTTTCACTGAAAAATACCAACTTCTACTTTTAGGGGCAAAACTACCTTTAGTAACACTAACGAAGTAATTCAGAGACACCCACTTCAATCTGCAGACAGAAGCACTAAAACCAGCAAGAATCACATCTGTTCATCTCCCACTTACTGAACTTCAAAGGGAAATAACAGAAATTAAGTAATATCTTTACCATTTATTTCCTCTGAAACATTACAGCAATAATTGTATCTATTTTAACTCCCTTTTATTACGCATAAGAGTATATATCTATCTAAGCAAATGCCTTTTTTTTCCTCTCAGTATAGTTTATCTCCATAGTAACATCTTATAAATAAAAGACCATTTAATCAGGAAAATTCTGTTTTTAATTAGATAATTATTTCTCATTTTCAATTCTTCTTCTAAACACATTCAAAAATCTGTAAAAAAAACAATTTTTTCCCAAGATTTACTTATTGTGGAAGGATATTGTGCCATGATCCAAATTACTGCCAAGGCATGTAAGATCAGGAAGCTATGAAATTAAACCATTTCGCATCCAAATTGGATCTCACTATTTTCTGTAAAGTATGGAAAATCTCAGTCAGTACCAAGAGTCAAAATCACCTCATCTCTCCCAGATGCCAGAGTCACATGAAGTGACCATCTCAATTATCAAATCACAGTTTTTACATCTTCAGTGTGTTCTTTGCCTTTGCCTTGGTGTGTTTCTAAAATTAAATTTTCCAGTGATTAAAGATCTTTTATCCTTTACTTGTACTAGCATAGGTCCAGTTGATTTTATGCCAGTGTTATCATTTATGCTTCAATAATTCTTTTCTTTCCCTTGTGTTACTACCCCCTCCAGCCTTGATTTATTTTCTCCAAACAAGCCATGATGATTTTGTATCAAACATTATTTTGCCTTCAATTGTGGTTACACATCGTCCATCTCTGCTCCTCAGTTCAAATAATAACAGCTCTATCAAAATGGTTATCAGAATAACTTTTCAATTTTTATTTTTTTTTAATACAGGTATTATTGTGTTGTAGATAAATTGTAGCTAGTGCCCGATTTTTATTTTTTTTTTAGCTTGCCTGGTATGTCTGAGCACAGTTTTTACTTTTTCTCCTCTCGTTTACAGTAGTAACTCACAGGTATGCTGTGACTGTCAAGTTTTCAAATGTTTAACCCCACATGCATAACTATTGCTTTCCTTCCTAAATGCATGGCTTTGTTATACCTCCTTTGTTTAGTGAGAAAATTAATTACTATGGCAAGATATTTGTACATTCTACCATTATTAGAAATATTTGTTCTAAAGCCTGTTTCTGGAAGGTCAAAATCTCCCATAAAGACAGTAAAATTTCCCTAATGCTAATATTTCTCTTCCTAACAACATTTTGGAGATATTTATCCAGTGCAAATTAAACTCCAGGGGGCTAAAGCAGACATCCAATATTATCCAAACATTTTTATGATCCTTCCTTGTATTTTTTTTTTTATTAAAACTTACCCATTTTATCATCTTAGCCAATTTTGGATTAGCTTAGCACTTTGTGAATGTCTTTACCCTGCCTTTCTTTCTAGCTTGCCTGAACTATATGTAGTCTTTCTATTTATGTGACAGTCTACTATTATTGTTCTACCCCAGCTGGGTTACTCTAAATATATGTGACTTGACACCTGGCACCATAATTCAGTTTCCTCTTTTTTATTGTTTAGATGATTTTAATTCCTGTATTAATATTTCTACTGCTTCTCAGTAGCCCCATGATTTCCTAGCTAGATTAGGGATATTTCACTCATGGCGCTGCTCACCTGACTGCTACTGTCACCAGCTTTTTCTTCTTCAAATTCCTCAAATGACTCTTTATTACAGCTTCTTCACTGACCTGTGCCACTGCCTGTGGCATACTGAGCATCCAAAGGTTGAGTAAAATAGACTAGAAAGCAAATATCCAGTCCCTTCCCATACGAGAGGTCTGGAGGTGTGAAAGGACTCAAAGAATGGAGAACAAGAAGGAAATACCTTGAAATTCAAAGTCGATCATTTCAAAAGGAGCTCACAATATTACTCATGTGAGAAGAGAGTTGGTGGCCTTCTCGTCTTTTTGCCTTTCCCCCAGGTAATTCACCTGCTGAAGGTTTCCCTGGTCTCTGGAGCTGGCCTCCCTTCATCCCCTGCTGTATGGGAGCAGTGGTTTTAGGATAATGTAGTTTTGACAGAGCACTGGCTTTGATATTAGCAATAACAGAGACTCAGGTGTTTCCCCACATTTCCATAACACAAAAATCAAATACTGATCAGTTAATAAAAGCATGTCTGGGAATACCAGGCTTTCAAAAATGAGACTGATGCCTATGATGTTGTGTAATTTCATCATAATGTGCTATTTTAAATTGTTGGCAAAATCTTACACTGGCTGGAAAGTGGCAACATTTTTGACAGCTTTTCCCCTACCTAGCATCCATATTTCTACATTTGAAGATGTGAGAAAGTTGTTATATTACTTACAGATATCGGGGTTTTTTTGTTGTTTTGGTTTGTTTTTTGTTTCGTTTTGTTCTGTAGGACTCTGAAAAAAATACCTTGAAATTCAACTGAAGAAAAATTAAAAAAAAATAAATTAGAAATCCAAGGATCTGACACTGATACAGAATCTAAGATTTTGGAGAAGAGGGATTTCTTAAAGCACTTGCATACCAGGCAGAAAAAACCAAACCTATGCAGTCAGGATGAAGGCAAATAGAGAAGTCTCAGCTGACAGTGAGGATAAAAATGGTAGGATTTATTTTTTGTACAAATACTCAAGCAAGAAATATTGTTTTGCTAGGAAACAAACAGGACAAATCTGACCTGAAGGTCCTCTGAACTATTAAATAGGGCAAGTACTGAAACAGGAATTAAGGGTATTTCTGCTGCCACTGGAGCAGCAGAAAACAGTCTTAGTGGGGACTGGGATCCAGCCGTAGGACTCTGTTAATTAAAATAGCCACTATTAAGATATTTACTGTCCCTAATAATCAGAGCTATGCAATTTGTACTACTGAGTAAACAAATCATGCTTTAGAAGTTCCCAATTGTCTACTACTATCTAGTCTGTCTGCTGTCATTTAGTTACAAAACCAATTTTCCATGTAGTTTATTTGCATAAACATTTTTTCAAAGAGCTTCCTCGAAAAAGAAATCATATTAAACAAAATTAGAATTAGGTTAAAGTAATGTTAATAATCTGACAAGCTCCCCAAAGCCAAACTAGTCAAAATTTTTTTTTTAAAATTTCATGCTGAGCTTTTTTGATGTGTTCACCTCTCTAGGCAGACTTATGCTGTGTTAAAAGAGTGATCATTACTGCTTCTTGAATCCTGTTAATTATGCTTGTATGTGCAGGGTTATTTGTAATTGGTCCCTCTCCAGATATTCTCTCATCTCTCTCCGTTTTCATGAAAACTTAAAAAGATCTATGCCTGATTATCATTTACTCATTAATCTCTCTCTCTGTTTAAATATTTCAAATATCCTACACTGATGTAGCAGAGATTGGACAGATATTATATGATTTTCTTTCGATGGACAAGTTGCATCTGCTAACATTGAGTTATTGGGTCACAANCTGCTGTCGGCACAGTTATCGCACCAGGGGCCACAGGAGACCCCAAGTGATTTTCAGACTGTGTCCTGGGTCGCCAACTATTTCAACATATTATAATCATAGACAAGATCCAATGAATTTTTAGTTTAAATACAGAACACTTTTCATAACTTGCATATACAACTTAATCTATTAAATCTACTTGGATAGACAGAGACCTCATACCAGGCACCTGAGGACTTTTCAAAGACGACAATGGGGGGTCTCACTGCAATCATAGGTCTTCAGTGAGCAAAACAGATTGTAAAACAGACTATAAAGAGCAAATCTAACTGTCTTCCCTGATCTTCATGAACACTAGGCGACTTCACATCTTGTAACATGTACCAGAACTATATTTTCAAGGTAGGAACAATACTTTAGTCTCCTACTTACAAAATTTATTATATTTTAAAATTATGTAAGCTTTTTCTACATGTAATCCCAGTATCTTGCATTTCGCTCATCTCATTGAAACACTATTGTTTTCACTGAAGAAAATTCTGCCATTGAGATACTAATCTGACTAAAGATTGTAGGTTAGGCAACACCGCAGGGAATCCCATTACAGCTGGAGCAGGTAAAACATTGTTTTCCACTGAAAAAATACTGAAGGGTGGGCATGCACTGTCTACAGTTTTATCTGGAAATCTCATCTAATGTGCACCAAACACACCACAAGACCTGAAAAAATTGTAAGTAGTAAGTTATAGATAATATCTGATCTCTTCTGTAAAATTTTCATTGTTTTATAATCCCTAGTGAGCTATTAGGTCTCACATTTATAATATCAGATAAGGTTTACTGAAAAAGGAAAGTATTGAAGCTGCTGAGTAAATGAATATAGCTAGATGTCTATAGACCTTTCTCCTGATGACACTGATATGACGAAAATTTGTCAGCAAGGAAGGCTTTTGTAAGTATAGCAGAGTTGCAAAGAACAAGAAAATTCTTCAAGTACCATAATGGCTTCACTTCTGGGGAAAGAGAAACTTCTGTGTTTTATAAGATATTAATTTTTTACATGTCGTTCAGCATACACTTATGCAATCAAAACTGATCTTGTTATTTGAATTTCACAGTATTACAGACCAGCATTTTCTTTTCTTCCCCAGGGCTTTAGCTGAGCTGCTCTTACTTGACTGCCTCTGAGCCTGCATTTAATTCCTGAGTGAAAGTGCTTTCATACTACTCAAATAAAGGCTTTTGCTGCAGTCATGACTTGCATGGGGTTGGATGTTATACCTTTCTTATGTCTAGACCAACAGAGATGACGACATGCTGATTCATCTATGAATAATCAAAGTGAACTCTCAGCCTCAAAAATAGACTTTGTTCCCTTCCGTTAACTCAAAGATGCCTGAAAAATACTGAGGTGTGGAAAAAAAGTGTCATAATATGTGCTCTGTAGGGACGTACATACGTTGTAAATACAATGAGACATAACAATACAGATGGGAATAAGGCATAACTAAAGACTGCATTCAGAAACTGGAGCTTACAAGTCTTTTTAAAGACCACAGCCAGTTATGGCTTTCAGTTTCCAGCTGAACACATCATCTTTTGATTCTCAGTGCTACTATTTTGATCCACAACTCACCACTGAATTATATGAATTCAATTTTGTAGTATTAATTTCTCATTTAGATTACTTCACACACAGTAAAAGTTGGAGAGTATCTTCTTCTATCTGAAGTTTCTTTAACAAAGTCTACCCTTTTCCTTGAATAAATACTTTTAAAATGAAATTAAATGCTTGAGCATTGGCTAGGGAGGAGAGAGGGACACTGGACACTTGCTCACTTTTACAGGGTAGTAGCTTATGGAAGGGCACAGTAGCTGGGCAACTTGAAAACAGCTACAAATCTGTTTTCCCCCTCCAGGCTACTGTCCCAACAGAATGAGGTGGGTTTGAATAGAAAGATATTTATTTCTGTCATGTTTTCATTTCAGCATCAACAGCAGCATCATTCACAATTTGTCTGGGAGCCTTATTCATGCCTTTTGCCTCAAGATCTGCCTGAAGATATTTTTTTCCCCTGCAACTCCAAAGCAATGTGTCTATAGATGGACTGCATCCTTAGTTTAATGGAAAAAAGTCATATCAAGCAGTATCTGGAACTTACTGTTTATGAATTAGAAGATTTTGTTATTACTTCTCAGATTATTTATCTCAAATTTCTTTAATGGCCAGCCACAATGATTGTTATATTTTTTATTTACTGACTGTTTATAATTGGTTTTAGAGTTTTTAAAAAAAACCCTTTCATTCAGTACTCTTTTATATTAAAATAAAAACTAGAATTAATATATTCTAAAGAACTTTGAAATAAAGAACTGACCCCTATTCAAATTCCTGTTTCTGTGAGGTCTTTCACACTGCCGATATTTTTTTTGTTTGTTTTACAGTTTACAGACACTGAAGTAAGGTGACCTTCCATCACAGACTGTGGCAAAGCTTAGGAGTGGCCTTGGGCACTGATATCAGCTGCACCTCAATTTAATAATCTTATTGTCTCTCTCAAAATTAGGTCATCTGAGAGCCAAGTCCTAGTTCTTGCCTGTGGGGATTTTACAAACCATATATTTCTATACAAAGAGATTGGAATGGAACGGTACACCTAATATTTGAATAGACTCAGATTAACAGAAAACAATTTTTCCACAAATGCCAGGAAAGTGCATTATTACTTTTGATGAGATAATACAGTATCTGGCTTATGTTGAGATTCCATGCAGTGCCTGTGTGTCATCCTTGTTTACAGCAGAAAAATACAAAGTGATTTGCTGACCCTCAGCTTAAGAGCCATGTGACGCATTCCATGAAAACTAGCATGGGTAAAGGATCATGTTATTACCCCAAGTGATTTTTAGACTGTGCCTGATCATGTTATTATACACAGCTGTTAAAGACCTAGAAAGCAAGAAATGCACTACTGACATATAAATAATACCTTCTGTGCATGGTTAAACATTGGTGCTATTTTTGCCAGATTTCAGGCTCTTCTGAGGCCAACTAGAACAGCTCAAATAGAAGGTTAAAAAAAATGTTTTGATGCTGGGGCACAGATGGTGGTAGCACAACGTGTCAAAATAAATGCTTCAATATTTGTTCTAATGTGGGAAAAATAGACCTTCTCAATTACTCCAGTAATCACAGGTGCAATAAATAGACTTCATAGCTAAGAAGAGATATTTCAGATGGACATTCAGAGAAATTCTATGTATCCTACCTCCAACAGCCCGAAAAGGTAAATTACCTTAGGCCAATGACTTAATGCTTTTGAAAAGGCTCTAACAGCTGCAATCAAGCCTGAAGCTTTAATCTTTTATTTGGCACCTGAATTCATAGAGGATTTCTCCTTCTGAGAGACAGTCTGACAGACAAGGGATCTGTGAAATTTAAATTAGTGACATATGTATATTTAGAAAATTTAGAATGTCTCAATCAGACTTCAGTGCTTAAACATTTGTCCAAATTTTTCTAGAAGGCTTTGGTGGCAAGCAGGATATACAGGAGAGTTAATTAAACACAGGCAAATAGTTTTCACTGCTAGCATCTGCCCTTACCTTACACGTTACTGGCATTGAACAGCCACACCAAGCTGGGCACATCCACCAGCCTTTGCAAGCAGCTGGGAACACCTATCATTCTCTTGATTGTTGTGTTTGTAACAGAGAGGACAACATCTACCTTTTGAAAAGGGGAAATCCACCAAGACAGCCCACTGATATATTGAAGTGCTCTATGGAGAAACTTCAGAGAAGCCAGAGATAACAGTGTGGGAGAAGATACTAGCTAATTAGAGGACAACATTTAAGATCAGTTGCCGATACTCTGCACTACTTGGTTACAACTACAATGCATGGCAGTTACTAAGAATGAAGATTGTGAATCATTTTACTGTTGTGCTGTAGCATAATCACTTTCTCTTTCACGATACTTTACTTCCCACGTGAAACTTAGAACTGCTCCAGCTGGTGCAGTAATAGTGCTCACAGTCTGTGTGGCCAGTGATGGGGATGAGAGGGAGGAAAGCAAAGCAAAGGCTTACAGATGAATCTGGAAGGCATCACTTATTTTCTGAAGTCTGTGCCCTTCTAGGCTGCTCTACACCTTGCTGTTGCAGAACGGTGGCTTTGTATTTTGTCATCTGCAATGAGATTGCTGCATTTATGCTAGAGTGATGGGATTGTCATTTTTTCCTGGGCATGGTGCCACAGAATGCAATGTATAGTTTTTGGCTGTAAGGGATCGCAAGGATTGAAAAAAACTCAAAAAGCTTGTGAATACTATTGCAGTATTCATCACCTTAATATAAAACCACCTAATTTCTTTTATGCCTCTTTTTTTTCTGTCTATGTGCAATTCTCCATGTACCTTAAAACATTAATTTTCAGTGGGGCTAATTCTATTTTCTAGAAAAAATATTTGTACTGAAATCATTTATTTTTAAATGACCACTAGGACTGATTCTCTGCTTAAGGATGAACTGCTCAGTGTGGGTTTTATACAGGTCACCCAAGAGAGAGGAGTAAGAAGGGGAATAGTGTGCACACAATAGGTAAAATATAAAATCATGAATCCGTAGCTTGACCATTAGGCTTTAAAAAAGATTTGCATAAGCATAAAACCAGGGTGACAACTACAATTCTAACCCACAACGGTATTTCAGGGAGAGCTATGGATGTGTAAGATCTGTGAAGCTTGCTTCCTACATTTAAAGGATCTTCATGAGGAGGGATGGAAAGCAGTAAGAGTAGTAGAGACCCCAATCCCTTATGTGTGTGAGAAGAAGATTCTCCAGAAGGGCCACAAATATGCTTCAGTTTCAGACTGTTGTGATAGCTGGCATGCAACTGCAGCCACAGGATCAATTCTGTCTACACTCTGATTTAATTCCAGATGGATAAATTAAGGTCAACAAGAAATGAAGCAGCAGACAGTGACTGGTAAATGACCCAAATAAACTAGGCCAACAAAAAGATTTCAAAACAGAGAGTAGTTAGAGCCAAAAACCTTGCTGGAGGCATGGAGAGGTTGTTGAGCAAGTTAATTGTCAGCATCCCTCAAGTTATTATAGACAATTCTGAAGTTAAGGCTGAGCAATTCAACCTCTCTTATGTACGAGAAACAGAGCACTTACTCAAGGAAATTAGAGCACTTATTCCGAGTACAGAATTCAATTTCCAAGGATTAATAAGTAAACACCTTAATTAACGTATGACTTTAAAATAATTAAGTCCTTTAAGAAATGTAACATTTTTCAGTCTTTTATTTGTCCTGAATGATCTTCAGAATAATAATTATGCAAGTATTCCATATTTGCAATCTTTTACACTAGCCACAGTCAAAAGAGTGGTTATAATTAAATTAAATTATTAATGATTTCTGCCTGTAATTATTATGACTAGAGAGACTGTGGTCTGACTCATTTAAATCTTAACTGGAGAAGCTCATCAATATCTTATGGCTCATAGAAGAATTTCCATTTGTAAACTACATGCATCTGAAATAATTTTAAATTGAACCATGTGGCTTCAATTCTCTAGAAATATCACATGGTAGCATTCTTTGGTTATAAATCAAGACATATCCATGGAAGATAAATTTGTCAAAAGGAATTTGAAGTTGTTAACGCATATCAGGAATATATAAAAGTTCTAATTTTGCCCAGCCTGTGCAAAATTTTGTTAAAAATACCAATATTACGAGTCTCGTGCTTCTTTCAGACTAATTTTACAAGTGGCAGCTTCCCATACATGTGGGGAAGGTACTTGCAATGCAAGTGAAAGCAATTATGGCCACTGGGAAAGCTTCTGAGGTTTTAAATGGTTCATTCCTTTTATGCAGAATTGGAATACCTGTAACACTTCAAAAACTGTATTTTCCATTTAAAACCAGTAGGAAATACTGCAATTATCAGTAATATTTTCGATTAAGAGACATATTCTGAAACACAAGCTGCTTGCTCAAAACAGAGAGAGGCAGTAATAAGCACTAAGTTTGTATCTCTAATATTCTCCATGGTTCATTTATATGTGTGATGTATATACGTATCTCCACACATACAAATTATACACATGTGTACATACACATAGCAGTTATATTGCTCTAAACTATGTAAGTGCCAGTGAAAGGAAAAATAAACTCTCTGCTTTGCACAGGCTTTTCAGGTCAGCTTCATCCTCTGGTGAGTGACAACAGTGAAGCCCTTTCCAGAAAGGGCTCACTTCAGGAAGAGACCATCTGGATGCTGTCTGAGTCACACAGAGAAAAGTGTGAGAGAGAGAGTAAAAACCAAGAACTAGCAAGACACTTCAGAGGCAACATAGAAGTGGAAAATGAAGAATTTGGGCAAGTGCGTTAGAAGGGAAATGAGAAATGATACTGGTAGATTTGCACAACACTGGTGCTTTTGGGGGAATGTCAGCAGAGGCGGCTGCAGAGGTTATGTTTCAGTATTTAGAAACAATCAGTTACTAGGCAAATAAAATAATTATGGTGAGAGAACAGAAATCATTCTCACCACTTTGCCACAGGTCTATAATCAGAACAACTCTTCCCATATGTGGATGCCTCACAATAACTAATAAAGAAAACCAAGAAGAGCTTCTGCAGAGCAGAAGCATTTTCAAAAGGAAAGAATAAAGAAAACCACATGGATGCCTGGCACTGAAGTTACACAACATGTCTGAGAGAGGACACCAGTGATCCTATCACAGAACTCAGCATGCTGTAGCAGGCAGGAGAAATGGAGAGGTTGGGAGAACTGAAGTTTAATTATCTCCCTGGATAAATCCACATCTAGGAAGAGAGAGAAAAAGACAGCAAAGAGCATTTGAGATCACAGACATGACACTACCCTGTCAGCACAAGACCTGGGGCAGTCAGGTAAGCTGAGATCAGCACTGAACCGGTGCTACCTTTCCGGAAGGACATGAAAAAGTGAGTGGAACATACAGCAAAGTGACCGAGTGCACAAACCAAAGTCAGATAATGAAAAGTAGGATATGAGAAGAACCATTGTGCATGAGGCTGGAAAGGAAAAAAAAAACCAAACAAAAACCCCCGATGATCCCTCAACACAGCCCAGGAACAATTTCATCTTGTTGTTCTCAGTTTGAGGTGCACAGACGTGCACAGATACAAATGCTGGCACTACATACAGACAGCATGTACAAAATCAGGACTATCTCTATCCTGAAAATTCCAAACTCTCTGCTGCACGGTAGAATCCTAACACATAGTTTCTTTACTTTTGTAACCAAGAGACTAAAGGCTCAATCATTTTACACCAAGATCAAGTACATACCAAATGAGGAAGATGGAACTTTGGACCTAGAATCTGGAATAAGGTTTTGGGAAACTTTTGAGATCTTAGATTTTTCTACTAGTGGAAATGTGAAATCAGGAAATTTTTTACCAGTTTTACTAAAAAGAGAGAAAAATACAGAATTATAAAGAATGTGTTCTAGCATAGGCAACACCCTGGGAAGTTTGCATGGAAGGTATTCAATTAAAAGATCAAATTCTTAATTTGCTCAAAGTTTGGCCATTAGATACTAGAGAGGAGATAAAGAAGAATTTGATTTAATGTGGACTGTTACAGAGCATATGGTAACATATAGTTAAGCAAGCATTGTTGTGGTTTTAGTCAGAGGTTCAACAAGTTTTTAATTTAAAGCAGTAACTAAGAGCTTTATTGTGTTGCAGAATATAAAGATTTTCCATTCAAATACACAGTTTATAAACAACCTGGAATCACAAATGTTAAAAAGCACTTAAACTGAACAGTGCTTCAAAGGCCAAAGTCAAGAGTGCTAGAGTACAACACAATTTCCTAGGTTCTCCACAGGCAGGTTGAGAAATTGTCCTTTCTAATCTACCTCACCTCTACACTACCACAGTCTGAAAGTAAGATTTTTCTGAGGCTAAGTCTATGGAACATCAAATATAATGTAAACTACCTGAAAACTTTACCCTGGTTCTTACAGCACCAAGGTAAAAAAAAAATTGTGTTTGAAGTGAGATATATTGCTGAAAGATATGCTCTGTTAAGTTAAAAATTTCATTTGCCATATCACTAAGGAATTTTTATGAAGTTAATTACTCTTGCAGATTAAAGGACAAGTTCTACTTTCAGCTCCTAATCACCATACCTTTTCACACCATTGCTGCTAGATTAAAGAACCTTCTGTGTGGTAGTTTCTGCCCATACAGGTACCTGTGCACAGGTATTGATCCACTTATCTTTTTCTTCTCCCCCCTCCTTTCTCCACATCCTGAACATATTACACGCCCTTAACTTGAAGCATATTTCCAGTTTTCAGCTGATCTTCGAGGCTACTGCCAAAACATTGTCCAATCTTTTGGCATCCTCTCTGAATACGCATGACATCAGGAACAGGCTCATGTGTGCAGTCCTGCCCAATACACTCCTTTATTCATCCAGGGTTTGTGGTCACTCGTGCTCACACCATTTCAGGAGGCACTTTTGCTCATTCAGTTATCTATCATAACAACTTCCTCCCCTTTATGCTCCATTTCTCCTTTATTTCCACTCACTTTTCCTCCAGGTCCTTCCCACTGTGGATGCATGCAAGGATGTTTGACCCCATACTACACTGGAAAGCCTCCATTTAATGAGGTTTGTCAGTTTCCAGGTTAGGCTCTAAACCATGTGCTGTCACCTTTTCTCTTCACTGTGCATTCAACCTAGGACCCATGGAAACCAATGGAAAGGTTCCTGCCTGTAATTTCAACTCTATGGCTTATCACTTTAATGTGAAATAAATAAAGAAAAATAGTAAAGACTGCATAAATTAAATATTTCCAGCAGTGGTTACACAAGGAAGGAAAGCCTGTACTGAGCTGTTCAAAATACCCCTTTGTTGGTCTCTTTCATCATTTCACTGATTTAAATTCCAACCTTCTTATATCCTACATAAGATATTTGATTCTTACTTTGTCTAAGTAAAAGGACTTCTGCTAAAGATTTTTCATCCTGCAGCTCCAGGGCCTTTGAAATCATATCCTCTGTGTTTTGTCTCTATCAGCAGCTTTCCTGCATCAATCTACAATGAACTATGTAAGCCACTTATACCAGAGACTGTTCTAGTATTCCAAATTTGATTGGCATATTCTGATCTCTCTGGTTTTGTTAAGCAAGTTGAACCTTAATTTCACACTGAGAAGATGGATGGGCTAATGAAGCAGATGGCATGATCTGGAATTGTTAGCTTACAGGTAAAGTTCTGAACTGCTGACAGTAAAAGGATTTTCACACACTACCCACACCCGTTTTCTGTGGTTACTTTTTGCTCTTCATGCAGTGCTGCAAGTGCTGTGCAGCTGTCTGGCTCTACCTTAACTACATACTGAAGAAAAAGAACATCTCAGTATAATACTGATGATTAACTTTTTGTGTAATTAAAAAAAGGAAAAAGAGTAACTTTCCCTCTTTTCACTTCAATATTACATAAACATTAAGTGCATGTCCCTGCTAAATGGATCCTTCATCTAAAGAAATCCACTGGTGTATCAAGGATGCAGAAAATATTTCCACAGTACGACTATGTACAGCTTATTTTTACCCAGAGGAAAAGCATTGTGGGTGAAGTGTAGTTACTTTCAATGTACTATAGCCCTTGACTATGTCACGTTGCTTGTGCTGTGCTGTCAGGTGGAATACAACATCGTCATAATGCTAGAATTAAGGCTTCTGTACTAACTCAAAATGGCTGGGAGTTTGCTGTGTTTTTTTCAGCACTTAAACTATTCCCCATACTATCCCAGAAAAGATTAGCTGGTCATTTTACTCTCCCCTTCCTGCCTTTTTTTTTTTTTTTTCATATATGAACACAGAAAAAATGTCAATAGGGTTTACATAAGATAAAGAGGAACCAGCCCTCCATACTGATGTGGCATTTTCATGCCATCTGGTCAAGGGGACTGGGGCTTTCTTGCTTCTGGTGTGGGGTTAGTAATGAAGTGTAAGTTTTTGAAGGGAAAGGACCTTCCTGGAGCTCACAGCAGAATGACTTTTGTATAATGGCAGGAGCTAAACCTCACATTTGCATTGAAACTGTCCTACTGCCAGATGTTGTGGATTGAGTAGGCCACTGTGCAGAACTAGAGACAAAAGAATATCCATCTCTTATCAACCAGTTTGCACATACTACACTTTGGAGCAAGCGGGTATGTGATGCTCTTCTCAGCAGCCCCAGATATCTTCCCTATAGGAGCCTTTCCAGTCCCTTGCAGGAAGATGGAATTTACAGGCAGCTTGTATGTCAACACGAATTACCACGAGTAAGGTACAGCCTTCCTACAGATTGTAATACAGCAGAACAGAGTCAGAGCAGGGACTTGCTGGCTTCAGTCTGCATCTTCTCCTAATGTTCTGATATCCTCACAGTGATGGCAACATTTGGAACAATTATACAACTACTTAAATACTTTGGAAAAGAATCCCAAATAAAGGGAAGCTCAAAGGAAAGTCTTTCAAGCCACAGCTTCCTCTCTAGCACTCCGCACAGGAAAGGGTAGAAAAGCAAGATATGTGTTATTAGAAGGCTTCAGCCTCAAAATTATTCTGAGAAGGCTTTTTAAAAAGTTCCAGGAAAAAAAAAATATGGAAAAATGATGGAAAAGAAAGCTTAGATGAAATGACTTAACTTGAAATGCACACAAACCCACACATTCAAAGAGCACTACATGTGTGGCATCAAAGCCAAGGTGTTAGAAACAGCATGCACTCAAATAGTTAAAAACATCAAAAGACAAACCAAAGCTGTGTATGAAAGTTCCAAAGGCAACCTTAACTCTAACAGTTCCGCAATTTGGTGTGTTTGAGTTTCAGATTCACTGGTACTCTTTGAAATCAGTTATCTTTTTGTGATTGTTCCTGGATTTTAAAAGAGGACATGTGGCACATGAAGTTCATTACACAGATTTCTGACACTTATATTAGTGGAATAGCTGAGAGCACTAATACACTGTCATTTTCTATGTGGACCAACATTAGAAGTGAATAGTCATTTTGCTAGTAGGTTTTCAGATATATACTAGCTGCAGAGGAATCACAAAGCTTGGCTTACACACCAAACCTGGAAACACTTAAAAACACAAGTTGTTTCCCCCTACTTCCCTATTACCAATTTGAATCCAGCTTTGGTTCCAGTCTCTCCTCAGCCTCCCAAATCCCTGTTGTCAATTTTGTGATCCTCTCCCTCCCAGCTTCAGATCAGTCACCAAGCCAGCTTGTTGCAGTTTCCCACTCATACCAGACTCGTTCCTTCTGGTCAGCTTGCTCCACTCAACTCAACCCACTGCTAGAACCAGTGTCTCTGTTTTCCTCTGGCTCAACATTTGTCTTTTCATGCAAATCAGACAGTTCCCTCCTCCATTCCATCATAGTGTCTATGAGCAGGCAGCAAGCCAAAGAGATTGGCAAAGAACATGAGAATCAAAGCTCCCTGCTTTCCATCCTAATCCTAGCTAAGGACAGCTGAAGTCAATAATTTATAGGGTATGTCCTTTTGAACCCCTATAGCTTTCAGCAGTACATGATCTGTGAGTGTAGCCTCAGTCAAGGCATACATATCCTAAAAAAAGGGAAACTTTTGACAGTAGTGCATTGGGATATTTTTAGTGATTGAAATTGTCATCCATACTAAACTGCTTACTTTCTAGAAAGAGCAAAAAGTGCCCTTATCTCTTCTTTTAATAGCCATACTTCCTGAAGTTTGCAAATAATGGGCCTTTTGAAGACAAAACTACTAAAAAACACTGAAAGGTGTTATTGTGGACAAACATATTTTCCTCAAGCCTCTTTGCTGAAAACATTGCAGCCATTCTGGCTCAACTCTTTAAAATCATCCATCTGTGAGTAGTAACTGCTGAGGGCATAAATCGAGCTAAATGGTTAACTTTCAGCTATGTTCTAATTAGTAGAGAACAAGGTTTTACAATGGAAAGAATGAGGGAATAAATGACCGTAACTGCCTATAGGTCAGTAAAAAATGGGCTAACAAAAGAAAGCACCCTGAGCAGAATACAAATAATGTGTGTTATTACTTTCTCTTTTCCCAGAGTTTCCTCCTAGCCCCCAAATAAACTCCTCCTGCTGCCTTCCTCAGGTGTTATTGAGTAGCTGGGAAAAAAATAAAGGAATGAAAAAGAACATTGAAGCTGCTAGACAATTGATAGTGTGCTGCAGGTTAAGAAGAACAGTCAGTCATTTTGTTGTTCAGGCTGTGAGGCGCTATAGAATGCAAACAGATCAAAATGTAAAAAGACAGTAGTACCTACAGGGTATACAGACACCATGTTTAAAAAAAAACAACTTACCTCTCAGGCATGGCCATCTGCACAACCTTAAGGCAGGATTTTTGTCTGAGGTTGAACTTCTCTAGTCCTTGCAAACAAAATTTCAACCCTTCTTTCAGAGAAGTAAGCCCTGTGATACTGTCCTGAATTCACGGATGCTTGCTTGTTTGGCTTCTGAAAAACTCAGGCAATAGACTGGTAGGATAAGGAAACAGGGATTCACTTGCACCTTCACAGACCTTGTAAGAGGAAACAAAAAGCCATGGTCTACATAGTCAAAGTAATTTGTAGAATAAGTTTTCTTCTAAGTAGCTTAATTGCTAATTTAAAAAAAATGTCAACTGGGCACAGCAAAAGAAAACAAACAACCAAATCAAAAGCTCCCTTCTCTGTAGTTAACTAAGCAAGTAAAAGATGCTTAGAGCATTGCTTGCCTTATGTCAGCCAGCCAGTCTTTAAACCCAGCTGATGGACCCTGATTGATCCAGCTGCCTCCTACAGCTTCTTTCTGAACTGGAGGTTGCTGGTAGAGGAACTTGAATTTATATTCTGGTAACAAAGCTGCTTAGCTGTTAATATCTTCATCAACCTGACATTTCTTGTCATAGGTAACAAAATCTCAATAAGAGAACAGGTGGTCTTTTTTACAGAGAACCATATCCACCTTCCTTTTCTCTGTTTCCATGCAAAGAAGATTCTATGATAAAAAAGTTTACCAGCCTGATCCTGATGACAGCTTGCTTTTTCTCAGATAGTTAAATGGACAAGCCTTCTCTGTCAGATAATCTCTTCATTGTAAAAAGGCAGATAATGTACAGTGCAAGCTACCTTCAAATTTATGGAGTCACAGTCAGTTTTGTGAGCCTTAACAGTGTCTGCACAAGAGCAAGTTCAGATCTTCAGGGCATCCAGGATGCTCAAACACATCTCCTAACATGATGAACCTGAAGCTGGTTTGTGACAGACCATCCAAAACGGTTTCACAGAATCACACAGAATCACAGAATGTTAGGGTTGGAAGGGATCTCTGGAGATCATCTAGTCCAACCCCCCTGCAAGAGCAGGAAAACCTAGAGCAGGTGCCAGCTTGGGCTTTTCTGATCATTCACTTCATTGTGCTGTTTCATTCTCATTTCAACTAACCATATATTTTAGGTAAACTGACTAATTTTGCCTGGATTTGGCAGATATCTGTAGGCAGAAGACATACAAGGCAGGTAGTTTTGGCAGAGAGCTGGAGGGAGGAGGAGTTAATACTGCTTAAAGCCACTTCTCTTAGGTTTACCTGCCTTCAGCATTTAGTGTTTGAGTGGAGGCTGCCCAATTGCCTGTGGTATCAAAGCTGGCCTCGACTTTACTTTAAACACAGACCTTGCTTTTGGTTTAGAAAGCAAGAATACTTTAGGGCTGCAGTGAAGGCTCCATTAGTGGGTTAGCATCTGGATAGTGTGCCCACAGGGTAGCTGGCAGACAGCTGTGTGGTGAAGGACAACGTGTTAATGGCCACTGACAGTGACTGCATGGTCATATTAGTGCAGACCCAACCAACAGACTTCTTGGGAACAACACAGATGATCAGGCATAAAGTGTGAAAATGTATGCTTTATTTTTACACCAAAACTCTTTATATGAGGCTGGGCAGGAATGCCTCTTGTGAACAGTCTGTGTGACTTAATGGAGTCATTATAGGATCTGAAATTTGGTCATGAAAACTGGAATTTCTATATGCAGAGAAGAACACTACAGCATCAGAGCATATTTTTATCCCAGTAGTACTGTATTAACAACCCTTCAGAGTTCTGTTGATTGCATCATTCTCCAGAAATTATCTTTTTTGGATGAAATTTCTCTTGCTTACTCTCAGACATAAAATGAAGCACAAAAGTTTGTTCAGTTATTTTTATGTCATCAATGAATCACCAAAACTAATGCTGACTTTGAAACATGTGTATGTCTGTGAGCTATTTACTAGGACAATATATCTCTTATATGCCAATTATTTCATTAACTTTATTTTCATGGAAAAGAATATAAGCTCAAGAAGTAATGGTTCACTGACTATAATTGACCAAAACCCCACAACGAAACAAAGCCAGACTCCCAAAGCATTCAAATTATCTCATTTATCTTAAGGAAAAAAAAAAAGTCAAAAGCACAAAAAGCATTTTGGTCAAATTTGATATTACAAAACATTTTTATATTTATTTAATATCATGTTCTCCTACTCTGTAGTTATATTGTTTATTTTCTGAAAAAATAATATGCAGATTATTGCATAACACATCTCTTCCAAATTAGCCCAGAAATATTCACTAAATTAATTAACACAATAAGAAAAGTATTTTAATATTTTACGTTTAAGTTCCAGAGAGTTTTATCACATAAGATATTCTGTGGAAAGCAGCACCTATTTACTTCTTTGTAAGCCATTATGAAGATGAAACTGGCCTCTCAGACAAAATGACAGAGGTGATTAAAACACAAGCTGAATAAAGAAGCTCACCAAATGGGTTCTTGCAGAGTAAGTATTTCACTTGGCTGTGTGTGTGGAATATTTTGCATAATGGTCTACAGACCTCCTAGGATTTTGGTATTACAAAATATACATATACAGAGTGCTGAGACACAGAGAAGTGGTATTTCATATTATGTCTATGCTTGTTCAGAACTCACTGTCTATGTGGAATGAGTAAAAGTAATATTAAAAGAAAATAATTATTAAACAGAAAATATTTCATTATGCAAACAAAGGAAAATACTGTATTTTAGTTTAGAGACAGTTCAAGCATATACAGCATATACATAATAAAAGCTTAGGCTTTTTTTTTCTTTTTTGTATTAGCTAAAGAAGCAGTTATGAAACTGTTGTATATTGGCTTAAAACTTGACAACCATCTAGTGCATTCTTCTTGCTCACCTTCTAAAAAATACACAATCTGAGATGGATACATTGCACTGCTGGAGTTTACATTATATATTTCAAATTTACAAAAATACAGAAAAACAAGATTTCTTGCACTCAGATACTGAGCATTAACCCTTTGAGTACTAATTCCCACCTGCAACACTGCAGAACACATTCATCTGACTTACATGTTTTTATAACATTTTAACAATTATAATTGTCATCTTTATGTACACTATTAGGAAATGTATTCCTACATATTAAAAAAAAAAGGTAGAGACTAACAAACTGCTAATAACAGAAAATGAATGGGCTAATGTACATGAAGACTTCTGCAACATATACACAGAGAATCATAGACTGGTGATCTCTCAAGGGAATTTTCTATTTCCTGTCTGCAGCAACGTAGCAATTGCATAAACCCATGCTAAGACATGACAGCAAACTTTCTGTATGTGGCCGTACAGAATTGTGCTTTTTCTCTTATTTATAGATGCACTGCTCACTTCCTACTGTAGACATCCTTCTCATAGCTGTTTGCCCCTATTCACTTCCTGCAATCCTTTATTGTTCTGCACCCTTCCTATTTGAAAAAAAGTGGTTTTATTCCATATAGGGATAATTATGATACAGTTCCGTACCATGAGTTGATGCTTTGTGTCCAGATGTTCATGGAAATATGAAACAATTTCTTGCCAAGAGCCTCGTTAATAGAGAATGGTACTGACCCTGGAATGCCCTACAATTCAGCAGAAATCATGAACATGAAGAACTTCTCTGAAGGTCAAATTTGCATTAAAAGATGAAGACAATTTTCTAGGGGAGGAAATGGCTTTTCAGAAAGCAAGTGGTGAGATTAATAGATGAAATCTAAGAAGGTATATTTTTGGAAAATGACTGAACTTTCTCTTTCCTGACAACTCTGGACTACACTGATCATGTAACTAAATAGATTATACCATATATACAGTGTCTCTGAATCAGATTAAGCTACTTTAAGAAAATAACGGTAGTCCTCAAAGAGTTAATGATAAAACCGGTCTACCTTAACAGATGTGGAAAGGTTATCATGAAACAGCTTACAGATTTGTTCCAAAGGCATACTTTACAAAGAAGTGTAAAATTTGTTGAGACAATTGCTATTACACTGCACAGTGTCACATACAATGAGTAGTTCATGCTCTGTAAAGACATTAGAGTGGACCCTTATCAAAGCTATCATATAACCTTATACAAAGGATTGTGCCACTTATACTAGTGCAGAGTGATTTTTTTTCCTGTAGATTTATAATGCTCTAGATTAATATCAATAGGGTATTTCACAGCCTTGTACAACACTTTTTTGTTCATTTTTTAACACATGTAACACTAGAAAACAGCAAATGGTATATCCTGACATATGTCATGCAAAATACAACCAATACAGCACCATAGATGTAACAGAGACATTACCTAGCACTTCTCTCCAACAAGAAAAAAGACAGAACAGAGACTGTACATTACACGACTTTACAGGCCATATGCTACAGAAGATCTTTAGAGGCAGTATCACTTTTGTAGATCTAAAAAGCTATAATTTTATAAAATCCTGTTTATAATTTCTACCATAGTGATTTCTGATTAAAATCCATGGCACAGTACTAGTATTTTGCTACAAAAATAAATAAGTAAAAGTTTAAGATGCTGATATGTTTATAAAAAGTGTTTGAAGTTACTACAGAATAGAAGTGAAAACAATGAATGATAATTATGTATTTTTAAAGAAATGTTGTTCTGTGTAACAAAAGGATAGTGCCTCTCATATCCAATGTCTAGACTTAATTTTCTACTTATCATTCAGAATAATTTTATAACTTTCTCTTAAAATAACTTCATTTTAAAGCTGTCACTATATCTTCCACTATCTCTTTTAGACTCCTATTAAGAAAATGGAAATAAAAATGGAAAAGCTGTATAATTTACTGATGAGCTACACAAATATGTCATCTTATTTAGTTTGGAGTTTAGCAGAAAAAACACGTTATGATGGCCCATGAACTACACAGTAGTTTCATTTTTCCAAGGGCCAGTTTTGATATTTCCTGTACTATCTGAGCTGTATATCATGGCTTCATGCACGTTTCCCTTGAGAATTCCATTGTGATTTGTTGTATTAAACGGCAATGACTGTGTCCGTGGGTGCATTTCAAAGTGAGCTGGATGGTGCACAGTGTCACTTTCTGGCATTTTAGAACAACTATATATTACAGTACTTGCATCACTACTTTCAGGCTGGTTGACAGTAGGATATGGATCACTTTTGGAGCAGCAGGCCCGTCTGTGACCTGACTGGCTATCATGTGTACTGTGAGGACTGTCTGTGTGTGAGCTGTGGATGCTGCCATCGATACTTGAAGGAATGTGATAGGCATATTCTCTTTCACCTGCAGACCTATGCCGACTGAAATAACGTGGCTTAGTTCTGCTTTTCAGACATCTATGAAGGTGCATATTGGGTCTGAAGGTTCCCTCGTTGTGGACGTGAATATGAGCTTCATCATCAAGTAGCTGATCACAGTGCATTTTTGCACAACACGGTGTCACAGGCGAAAGGCAGTTAACATGATTTTGAACCGCTTGCAGGTTAGTAAGTTTGCAGTGGCTAGCTGCTGGATGATTAAATACAGCTGATTTGTTGGGACATGGTGATTCCTGAAGGCAAGGTGCATGGAGTTGAGTGTCACCATTCACATTAACCTTTGGGCGCACGTTAACTTGGACAGAATAAGTGTTTCTTCTAGATGGGCAACAGGACCACCAGCAATGCCACACATCATCTCGTTTTGCACAGTGATGGATCAGGATGAAAAGCCCCAAGGTCACACAGAACGCTCCATAAAGACAGCTAAATATCATATCCAAGAAATGACCTTGAGATACTGCAAGTGCTCCAAAGGTCCAAGTGGCAGTAAACAGGAACAAAGTGAATGCTGCAGCTCGAAGCTGAGCCTTAAATGAGTGCTCATTTTCCAATAAGGAAGAAGAAATCAAGGAGCACGTTGCCTGGGGAACGGACACAGAGTCTGTAATATGACCATGGCCCACCTCAGTAGTTGGTATTCTCTGCGGATCGTCTGTCTTTTCCTTTAACTCATACTTGCGTTCAGGATGGCGCTTCAGTTGCACATACGTGCAGAGAAAGTAAACACAGGTGACTAGTACAATGAATGCTACTGGCCCATAAAAAGCACCGAGACTAGGCTCCCATGCCATCCAGCAACTGAAAACAACAAAAAAAGAGTCAAGTCAATGTTCTAGCCCACATTAGATGTGATGGACAACTCACTGACATGAAACTGGGCTTTCTGACTAACCTGTATGACCGAACAGTGTCTCAGAAGTTTGGGTATACTTGTTGTGGAGAAAGGGTGTATGTCTTTAATACAATTAAGCTGAGGCATCACTTTAATATTTTTTAATAGAATAAATTGTCTAGTATAATTTAGAGGATACTAAAGCTGAAAATTTCCAAGAAATGTAGGTCAGTTTAGAATGTAGAATTGCAGTGAAGTATAAGATCATTTTTGTCAACTCTTATTCTGCTATTAAAAATGTCAGTACTAATACTTGGATTAAAAAGCAAATGAGGCATAGTTTATACAACCTATGTGAAAAATAGAAATGTACAGATTTCAATTGTTTGTATCAACAAACTCTGATACAAGCTTTTAAGCCTGAGGATTGTTCTTTTTGTTGCCAGAGAACAGCCTAAGTAATAAGAGAGGCTGAAAAAAGGTTTACAGTTCATCACCACTTTCCCATGGACCCAAACAATATATGTGATTTCTGAAATCTGAACTGTTTCTGAAATACCCGGGAGTTAATTTACGTTAATTTGAATGTCCTGCAAAAAATTAAGGAAATTGATGGTGTCTTTGTGATACACTGATAGCATAATATTATTGTAGCATGGATGATCATTTGCTAGGCTTTAAATAATACAACCATAACTTTTAGAGCAGCTTAAAGTAATTCACAGGTCAGTATGAGCTGAAAAAGGCTCATTCAGATACATAATTTAGTAGCAGTCTAACAGAACTGTCCTGAGGGTAAATGATCTAATCATACACATGGGGCAGGAAAACACTTCTGGCTAATGAAATCCCAGATAGAAACTGGGAGACATGGGTCAGGGAGAGAAGGAATACTTGCCTAGTTTTTACTCCTCTCTATGATCTGCTTCTAGCCATGGTTACAGACAGAGAACTGCATAAGCTAATACAGCGGTTATAAAGTTCTTACACTCTAAATATTGCATGAATTTCTGGAAAGAGGAATGAGTTACTTTCCTTATCTGTTGGACTAAAACAATAAGAAATGGGCTTAAAATGCAGCAAGAAACACTTAAATCAGGTTTTTCAAAAAGCTTCCCAGCTGTTAGGACAATTACGACAATAAGCTGTTGGACTAAAGTGTGATCTATCCATTATCAGAGCATTTAAAGCATCTTACATAAATAACTGTCAGGAATGGTTTGGATATAGCTAATTTCCCACTGGGTCAGGAAGACAGACCAGGTGTCCTGTCATGATCCATTCCAGCTCTAAAAGTACCACAGTGTGACACCTCATACTCATTTAGGTGTGTGTGATTGGTTGCAGTCCCTCCAATACAGCAAGAAACCTTCTGATGCCACATTCTTGTCAAGCATGGAATCATCTATAACTTACTATAAAAGGAGCAGAACTATTTTTTCTCCAAGGCTGAGAGCCTCTCAGCTAAAAAGAGGTACTCCCACTGGGTATTTATCATAAGAAACTGCAGAGTAACTACTTTAAAATTTCAAAATCTCAACCTTAAGCAAAAAAGTGCACACATTTATTAATGAACTTAGACATGCTCCAAGGAGTATATATATTTTGCTGTCAGACATGCACATGAAAAGATTGCCTGAAATATATCTGTGAAAAGATAGGTAAGTTACCACCTATATTTAATTCGATAAGCAAAGAGCACAAAGCTACATGAATACTTGAAATGCATTTGAATGCTGCATATTTGATGCAAAGTGGAAAATGGAATGCTCCCCAGTGGAACAGCCTCTTGGGATGCTCTTACTTCAAGTGGAATCTCATTGTGGATCACTTAAAAAATCAGTTCTGTAAAAAAAAGTTCAAATTTCTGCATCTACATTTACTGTACTAACATTATTAAAAATGAATAAGGCATATAACTCACTATGCTGTTATTGAATTAGAAGCTCTTTACTGGGTTTTAGAACTATCCCTCACCTGTGCTCTGTTTTCTGTATGGACTGCAGTACTAGATATTGATTGGCTATGATTAACATGATTAAGTAAGGATAACTTCTGTAACTGTGCCAAAATGAAAAATGTTTCACATTTATGAACATAAAGAATGCTTTAATATACTCTTCATTATAAGTGATTGTCTAATTGGATAAGTTTGAATAAATATATGAATATGAGTTGGGCCCTAGGCAGGCAAACAGTTAGCCATGGTACTAATTTATTAACAGAATTTAAATTTCAGTTACCTATAGAAATGCCTTTAAGGAGCCAAATGCTCACTTAGAAGCCATTATCCTTTGTTTCCCCTTCTCTCACCCAGAACATAATAGTTTCAAATGTATTACAACAGATGTTCAAAGCAGTAACTGAGAGTGAGGTCCTCCTCAGTACTAGTGCTGGCAGAGTACTAATATATCCATTAGTGTGCCAGTCATTGCCATGCTGATCATTTACACAGAATGTATTTAACTTTTCAGTCTGATTCATTTTCTGCTACACTTCTATGGAAAGACTTAGAGTATTTTTTGATATCTCATATTTCATGCCAAGAATTACTAACAATATGATGCCTGGACAGCTTGTGGAGATATAGTGAACACTAACATACTAGTACACTAGAGAGCTGTGTCAGGATGGCAAGACACTCTGACTTAAACATTTCCAGGTAGTAAAACCCCCAAGTAACTGGTTCTTAAGGGAGAGATGGGGGTGGAGGATAGGGAGGAGGGATTTTTATTTATCTTTTTTTCATGTAATTATTTGTAAATTACTTTAAATAAGTCACCTGAAGGAGAAATATTCAAAGTCAATAATTAATTGAAAGTACTTAATTAATTAATAGATTTGTGGCTATCAATTAGGTATTTGAATAGCCTTTCACTTATTTGGATGTATTTGAGGAGTAGTTCTGTAAATGAAAAGTAATTCTATTGACTGTAATGGAGTCAAATTAATAGTGAAGCAGCAAGCCTCAGATTAAGACATTGTTCTTCATAGTTATTATTTAATAAAATTTCATTTAAAAATGTCATCCCAAATGGCACATCTACAGCCTGTATGAATTCAGTTAAATTTATTGCCATAAGAAAAAGTATGTTTTCCTTAAAAGTTTTATGATAGTTTATACTTACTATGGTGCATTGCCTTCAATCCCATAATTATTGATATTGGTTGCTGCTGTAATCCCACATATAATAAAAGGAACTCCACCACTAATCAGGTAAAATCTGTTGAGAGATAATTGATATTTCAGTTTGCCTGACTTGTAGTCAAATACTGCTTTTTAAATGACTGTACCTTCTTGAAGTATCTGAAGTATACAACATAGCTAACACATTAAACATGCCTATAAAACCAGAAAGGCAAAGACTGAAGTACTGTCACAATAAACACTGTACTTTTATAAAGTAAACATCAGAAAGCTTAATATTTACATGGACCCAATTTTAACCATCTCTTAACATCTTTGGTAAATGTAGTTACTGCTGCAGTCATATGAGGTATAATGAAAAAAACCTACTTCCCAAATAAATCTATTCCACTCACCTAGATATTTATATTTAACAGTTATTAAGTATGTAAGCATTATAAATTAAAAATATTCAGACAAAGCAGCTATATCCACTTTATCTTGAAAATGTTCCCAAGGAAATTCAGTGAAATCACGGAAACACTTTCCTAACTCCTGGATGACAGAAGAAACACAGCTCAGTCAGGCAAAGAGAAAAGGGGCAGTCCACCTGGCAAAATGTTTTTTTTTTTTTCCTGCATGGAGGAGCAATCTGAAGAAATCACAAGGATTAAATATCCCTTTGCACATACCACACTTTCCTTCACTCATTCAATACTCAGCCTTGCAAATGCATTAAAATGTGAGGGCCTCTAAGACCTTAGCAAGATCTCATAAATATCCAAGAAGAGTGTTAACCTAAGAGTTAATCTTTCTGTAAAGACTTGTATGCGAAGGCTTAGTTTCACATTCCTTTAATGGGTTAAATGCCATTGAACTTCTTGGAAGTAGCAGCCATTCCAATGCATGAACATTAGGCTACATTGAAGTCCTTGGGGATGTCTCACAGAAGTTGGCATCCTGCATTCCTGGGTCCAAAATCAGCAAAATAAACCATAATCACATTTTCCATTTATATAAGCAAAACATAAAATTATGCATGGAGCTGAGCAAAGCACTTCCACCACTGTGGTCTCTGAGGTGGAGAGCACCAGCCTCTGTGCATATGAGCCTACAGCTGGAAGGAATGCTGCTCAGAGACAAATGGGAAAATGTTCCATCAAACCTAGAAGCTCAGCTGGTTGCCTGAACATCCTGACTCACTTCCTGGTTTAACCAATGCTCTTCTCTCAGTAAACAAAGTTAGTTTCTTTTCAAGCCAGTCTTCTGGTGCAGGGAACAGTATTCAGGGATACAGACGCTTCCCAGTCTGCTATTATGTTGTCCATCAGGACTAAGGAAGCTGGTAATGTGTGGGACACTTTCTGACCAGAATCTGGCTACTAGTTTTCTATAATGTGTTACAAATATTAGGAAATTTCACTGTCATTGCAAGGCAGGATTTTTACAGAAATAGTTATAGTAAGATTAAATAAATCATTGCAGCACTTAAATGGAATCCAGAATTAGTGTTATAATTTCTTAACATCTTTTCTCCACCACATTCTGAAGCAGAATTAAGAGGCCAGGCCTCAGACAATTTCATGTTAAGATTTATAGTCAATCTTTGTCCTGATGGTCTAAGCTGTGAACAGAGAAGAGACAATCATCCTCTACATTCATCAAAAAGCCCTTCAGATTTTATAACTTTAAAACTTCAAAGTCATTAAGTAATACTTCTTCTTCAAACTTGGCTTGTTCTGTAGAGCTCAACAAATTCCAGTGAACAAGCTGCCTCCTTACAAAATCCATTCATTCACTGCAGTTTAATGATTGTACATATCTTTTGACTTGAGCACGTTGAATAAGCCAGTTTAATAGCTTATTATTACTTTTAACAAAGATATGTTCAATGACATTTTTGAAATTCAGGAAATGACTAGGGTAAGCAATGAGGCATAGCAAAGTGAATCCAAATTTATCTAAGAAATAGTAAGGAGCAGAAAAATAGGAATACAGAAGCAAGTATAGGAAACTGCACTTCAAACTCATGTGAAGTGATTACACCATAGAATTTACCTACAATGCAACCTATAATTTCATTTTTTGCAGTGCTGCCACTTTTTACAGATTGCATACATACATTGAAATCACATCCTTATCTAAAGTCTCAGACAAGCCAGTATTTGGGTGTTAGATAATCTACTTCATATCTCACACTTTCAGCTAGCTGAACACTGCAACAGTAGTATCAGATGTTCTGGAAGCACTTAGCTAAACAGTGCTTCAGAGATGTGGCAAAATTTAGTCAAATTTCTGTCCTGGCTCTCTGCTAAGAGAAAGAAAATACATTCTAAAAATGACATAAGGTGAAGTAAAATGGTTTCAGTGTACCTGAGGTGTACTGTACTGATATCCATCACAGCACACTGCCTCCCCTGTCTCATTGGAGGGGAAAAAAAAAAAGCAAAAACAGCAAAAAGAAATGACAATGTATACAAATGATTTGTGGCTTCAGGATTCTTGATGGGTGAAGGGGGAAAAAGCCTGTTAAACAGAAGAAAAGTGAGCAAGAGAGGAATGGGATTAAAATAGAAGAAACAGAAAATAAAATCAAAGAAATGGATGTTAAATTGTAAGAGCAGTTGTGCATACTCTTGGCCATTTGTGTGTGAGCTCATGAATACCTCAAGGTATATAAAGAGGAAAAGATCATACTGGAAAGGCAGAAAAGAGAAGAAATATTGTTCAAGAAGATCCATATATGTGTTAGTTGTGAGGAAATCTGTATGTATGGCTAGGCTGCACGAATGAAGGTCCAGGGAGGGCTCCACCCACGCTCCTCATCAGCGCCTTTTCCAAGCGCGCTGATAAAAAGAGGATAGCAGATAGCACCCTCGAGCCTGCACAATGGATTTTTTTTAGGTGAGACACAGGATGCACAGAGCTGGACCCACCCTTTAGTTCTAAGGTTCATCTGCCAGGGCCTAGCAAGCTTGGACGCTGGCAGCGAAGTCCTTAGGACGGAGGTTTTATTAGAGTGTCCTTCTCTTAGATGGAAGGCCTTACAGGGCTAAACGAGCTCCATCTGCCCGGGTTTGGAATCAGAGTTGTCCTTCTCCTAGGATGACTGCCAGAAGGCTAATGAGCACATCCTACCCATACAAACATTAAAGGAACATGGGTTTCACTCCCCACACTTTACCGTGGGCAAAGAGTTTAATGCTCCCTCTGCTGTCGGCACAGTTATCGCACCAGGGGCCACAGAAGACCCCAAGTGATTTTCAGACTGTGCCTGTGAGGAAATCTAAAATTAAGAAATTTAGACCTGTCTTTCCAAACATCCAAACAGTAAAAGTAGGTGTTGATGCTCCTCTCCATTAATGCTCATTCACAAAACACAATAAAGCGGTACCAGAAGGATGAACCTTGCAGCTTGAGCAAATATGTGCTTTCAACCATCTATGTTCCCACTCCTCAAGTATATTTTCTTATTCTGAAAATAATGATCAATCTCTTTCCTACATTGTTTCCCTATCTTACTACTTCCTCTCATGACTATCTTTTGGTTTTAAAGGTCTAAAGGTCTATGTCCTTTGGTTCAGTAACCAGCTTTTGTCTTCCAATTACCTTTTCCACTTCTGAGTTAATATTCTAATTTGTCTTATTAAACAGTGGGCTGTCTCCCCTTCACAAAAGAACATACAATTACTCAGGACCCAGAGCCAATTACAGCTACCTCTGTTACTCCTCTACCATTCAAGAACACAAATGGTGATACTCAGGCTACCAGTAATGAAACTCTGTAGGCAGCAGTAAGAAGACAGAAGAACCCTGCTCTGACAGGTGTGACTGTCAGATGGATCCAGCTAATACAGGTTTGGCTGTAGCCAATACAGCCCCGTACGCAGTCTTTGAAATCTGGGAAATCATAGGGAGGAAATTATATCTTCTTTTTCAGCAATGTCCCCTTGTGGCTAGGAGGGCCAATGGCATCCTAGGATGCATTAAGAGGAGCGTGGCCAGCAGATCCAGAGAGGTTATTCTCCCCCTCTACTCTGCCCTGGTGAGGCCCCACCTGGAATACTGTGTCCAGTTCTGGGCCCCCCAGCTCAAGAAGGATAGGGAGCTGCTGGAGAGAGTGCAGCGCAGGGCCACCAAGATCATGAAAGGAGTGGAGCATCTGCCCTATGAGGACAGGCTGAGAGAGCTGGGTCTATTCAGCCTGGAGGAGACTGAGAGGGGACCTCATTAATGTTTACAAATATGTTAAGGGTGAGTGTCAGAAGGAAAAAGCCAAGCTCTTCTATATGTCATCCAATGTTAGGACAAGAGGAAATGGGAGCAAGTTGGACCACAGGAGGTTTAGTATTAACATGAGGAAAAACTTTTTTACAGTAAGGGTGATGGAGCACTGAAACAGGCTGCCCAGGAGGGCTGTGGAGTCTCCTTCTCTGGAGACATTCAAGAGCTGCCTGGAAGCATTCCTGTGTGACCTTGCCTAGGTGATCCTGCTGTGGCAGGGGGGTTGAACTAGATGATCTTTCTAGGTCCCTTCCAACCCCTAACATTCTATGATTCTAAGATTTGATCTAGACAAATAGTTAATTTACATAATGTTTTAAAATGGTTTTGCTATTTTTTTAATTTACTGCTACTAACTGTAAACTGTGGGATGGTTTTAGGCTTTGAAGCAATTGCCAAGCTGCTACTTCAATAGCCCTTGGGAAGAGATTTAAAATTTGTACACTGTTGTTACTGGCCACCCAGGGATGTCCTGATGATTCCTAGCAGGCTTTCACATCAGCATACATTTATTTACTGAAGCTCATTCTGTCACATCTACACTAATACTGTTATCCAAACTAATTAGATTAAAGCTAGCCTGGTAGGCCTCAGCATGCTGCACTCACACCTCTTCACTGCAGTGTAGGCAACACCTACAGCCTGAAAAGCAGCCTATGCAGAAATGCAGAAACGATGTGCAGTGATTTGTGGAGGGAGGAATCACACTCATTGAACATTTGAGGGAACCCCTAAGTTCCTGTTGTAGCTGTCTGAGACCAGCAAGTACAATATTTTTTATTACATGCACTGACATAAACACAAAAAAAACCCCAACAGAGCATCAGATACAGCTTGAGGTGATGTCCCTCTGTTCACATCCTATCTTACTGTTTTCCAGCTTCCTTTCAGCAAGAACTCATAAGGCAAATCCAACTACAAAATACTGGGAACTACATAGCCAATCTAATAGAAACAGTATAACGTCAGCAAGAATGACTGCAATAGCCTGCAGGCAACATCTATTCTGCTAACTTAACATACAGTATATTCTAAGTTTATTTCCATAAATATTACTCAGTAAGTCAGCAAGTAAAATGAGAGTTCTACACAGTGATTAAATTCTTGCTTAAGCATCTAGCTATTGTATAGTCCAAAATTGTTTCCAGATTAAGAACTTGACTCTGGAATTAATACTTCCAAAAAAGACCAGATATTGGCTTTGTAGATGACTGCAAGACTGTTTCTAATTTTTTTTTTCTGCAGAGGTTGACAAAACAGTGATGTATCAGGATGTGACTTAATAGCTTCAAATAGTCTTTATTGCAGACATTACTTGATTAAAACGTGTATTTAAAAGTATTCCTCTCTGCATGCACAAGTCCAGAAAGGCACATGTTAGATACATAAATATACAAGTAAAACATTAATTTATTTCCTTTTCCTCAGTACAAAAAAAAAATAAAAAATCATCTATTTAGTTCTACTTACTTCTAGGCACAGTTCATATAGGAAGAGATGTTGATCTATTAGCCACAAAATAAACATGAAAATAAAGGAGGAGTCACAGAAAGATGACTTTACCCTTTATTTTTCCTTGAGCCAGGATTTGATTTTAACATCTTCATGAAAATAATCCATATAGAAAATGATCATTAACTTCTGAGCTAACCAGATGCCACAGTTCAAGTACCCAGCAGGAAGGCAGGCAGATAAATAGCTGATCTGTAAAAAGCTAAATTTATGAGCCTGATTTTCAAACTATTCTTCCTGGGTTTTTTTTCATGCATCACATTATTTCATGGTCCTTTTTCCTGGGAATTTTTATAAAACAAAAACAAGACTTTGTAGAAATGAAGGGATTTTTAAACTATACTTTTCATTTAAGAAAAAAAATCCTATTCCCAGATTGTCTTACGAACATATTTACAAATACCATGCCAGTTTTGCTTCATGGCCTTGCTGAACAGAAATAGCCTATATTTCTTAAGTGTAGATGAGCAGAGAGGACAGAGAAATAAAGAATTTAAGAACTCAAAATAATTTTTAGATAAAATTCAGAAGAATGAGAAGGGAGTTTTATTTACATAGAGACAACTGCATTGTCTCTTGTTGAGCTAAACCACTTGAAGAGCCACTGCGTCTAAGACACAAGAAAGACCTGTCTATTTTTTTTCCTATTTCATTGGAGAATGCCTTAGGGGCTGCTGGAAATAAAAGAGAGAGATGCTTCTTATAGTGCATTCCATGCTGCAGCTTAGCTCTGTTGACTTCTACTCTTGCTCAGGACTAGTGAATAAATAATTTAAATTGGGGTAAGGAGGTACTAATGCTGAATGTACTTCTGAAAGAAAGAAGTAAAATATTAAGCAGCATCTTGATGAGAAAGAAAATATATTAATTTTTTTAAAGAATCTATCCATATTTTTACATTTTTTAAAAGATTCTGGAGCTCAGAGAGAAAACTGTTTATGTTACTGTAAGGAGAAAAGTAATAGGAGGAGAAATAATACTCATAATTTGAGTATTTTCTATTTGCACAATCATTTTATCCCTAGGGAACACAACAGGCCTTTCAGTTTTGTTTCCCCAGTTAATTTCTAGTAGTGAAATGACTGATACTCTGTTTGAAGCAATTCATTGCTACCTCATTTTTCCAGGCATTTCACTACTTTGGTGAAGAGCTGTTAGCTGAAATTATTTTGCAGTTCCAGTCTACTGAATCACATACAACTGCTTCACTGAGCATTGGAGTACACCTTCAGAAAGTCAATTACCATCAGGATGTCCTTCTGCCTTTCAAAGGGGAGAAAAGAACCATTAACCTATCAACTCTCATCAAGACAAGAAATTCTGATAACGGTCTATGTGTGACAATGCCATTTAATATAATATGAAAGTGAAATGAAAAGTAAAGCATGCAAAGATAGTCATAGTAAGTACTGTACCCTTAGTCACATATCTAATACTTGATTCACATTATATTAGTATCAATGTTTTATGAGTCTCAGTAGAATCACCTTGAATTTTAAATAGAAAGTATGAATTTCTTTGATTTTACTCAATGTAATATTTCATTAAGCCTGCCAAAGGAACCAAATGAAATGACTAGCAGGAGGAAACATATTTTAATTTCGATCAACTATGAAAGTCACTGACAGGGGGTTCTGGTCTATGTTCTCCTATGACTACATTTTGAAATTGTTTTTTTGAAAAGGAATTGATGTCAATCTCATATTTCATTATGGCAGTCAACCACACAACTCCCTGAATCCCCCTGATCCTGATACACTCTTCAGCTGGATGCTTATTTGATTTGTAGGCCATGGTATTTTTGGCAAGATGAAAGCTTTTCTTCTGCAGTTATTTTTTAAAACTTCAAATGGACCAGTCAAATCCTTGTAATTTTTACATCACCTGAAAATACACTATTTCCAACTTTCCTAGGAGGAGAACATTTCAAGCATCTTATAATGGCCGATTGATTTATATGGGCAATTAAAATACTATGTTTGGGAAATCTAATATTGCCTCATGAAATCTACCATTTCTCCCCTCCCCCCAAATTGTCCTCCTAAAATGAAAATGAAATTACAGCCTCACACATAACTGTATATAAAACCGCTGAATGAATCAGATTGTTTCTGTCACACAATAATGACTGGGTGGTTAGTGTGAGAATACTCTCAGAAATATTTTAATATTATACAAGTTCTGGCCATTGTGTAAAATACATATTTTTATGTTTACTAGATTCCTATTTAATATATTCCTATGTCCCTATAAATTCCTTTCTTACAAAGATTACAGAAAAGTAGTTAATTTCGTCCCTTTACCTAGATTTGCTCAGCACATCCTATGCTTATTCTTGAATGATACCCACCTACAATATCCGAGACATATTTATACTGTTTGTGCAAAGATAACATATGGAGGTAGCTCTATTAGTTTTAAATGTGAAAACTTCAAAGTATTAAAGCATTCCTACTGTTTCTGAGATTTTCCCAATAAGGTAATAACTTCTCATCTTTAAAATATTGTTGAAGATTAGGTGCTACAGCTCCAAAATAAACAGTGTTTCAGGCTTCTGCACTTCTGGATTTACAATTATGTGCTAATCACAATTTACTTCTAGCTTCCATCTATTTAAGTAATTGGGTTTACTTTCAACTTTATGTATCTAAAATCTAATCACATAGCTAGAGTAAGATATATCCTCAGGCAAAGTGAGAGAACAAACAGTCTTGTTTAAGACATGAAGAAACCACACACTAAATAAAAATAATATCATTTTGGTTATTAAATCTTCTTCTATGAGAAGTATCCAGTCACAAACCCAGAGGGACATTTAAAATTGAGAAGCATTTACACAGTAGCACCACAGAAACCACAAAATCCTTTCTGTTGAATCTTTCCAAGCTACCAAGCTTTTGTCATTGACAAATCAAACCCACATTTTTAGAGAAAAGAACAGTTTCCTGAAAGGAATTGCTTCTGATGTGAAAAGTATAAAAGCAGGTTTTGAATTCCTCTAATATCTATTACATAATCACTTTTAAATATTGACTTCAGTTTCCTTTTTAGAATAAGAACCATCAAAAATGTTGTCATCTCCTATGAATGATAATTCAGTTTTACAGCTGGCCACATTTGGCGTATTTATCTACAGTATATGCAACAACTACTTATATCACAGCAGACTCATACAGAAAGAAAATATTAAAAATCCCAAACCTATCAATTTGATTAATTGTAAATATCTGCTCTCCTTGACTTGGTAATTTGATGGCATCCCAACATTTTTCAAAGCACATTTTTTTTATTTCCTGTCATTTTTCACTTAGGAACCCTTAGTAACAACAGCTTCATTTTCATGTATTTCAACACTGTACTATATTCCTCACTTTTGCTATTTGAAAGAAAGCTGCATTTCCTTTGTTTCATGGCTTAGGTAGTAGCTGGACCAAGTAATTTTAAACTCATGTAACAATTATTAATGTATTTGGATATTTTTCTAGAACAGTAACCAATAGCCTTCCCACACGTTGACTGGTCAGTGTAAGCTGACTTGGAGAGCAGAAAACGACTATTTGTAATATGCCTTGAGGGAAGAAACATTTTCATAGAATACAATTATTTAATGTTTAGACTTGGAAGGGACCTGTAGACATCATCTAGGCCAACTCCCCTGCAGTGAGCAGGAACACCTGTAGCTCAATGAGGTTGCTCAGGTCCAACCTGACCTTGAACATTTCCAGGGATGGGGTTTCTACCACCTCACTGGGCAACCTGTGCCAGTGCTTCCCCACCCTCAGTGTGAGTCTAAATCTCCCCTCCCTTAGTTTAAAGTCATTACCCCTTGTCCTATCACAACTGGCCTTGCTAAAAGACTGTCTCCATCTTTCTTATAGGCATAGGCTTCAATAAGGCCTATTTAAAGTTTATTTTGATACAGTGAACTATTATACCAAGTGAACATGTTTCTTTAAGTCGTTGTCGTGGCTAGGCTTCACGAATGAAGATCCAGGGAGGGCTCCATCCATGTTCCTCATCAGCGCCTTTTCCAAGCGCGCTGATAAAAAGAGGATAGCGGATAGCACCCTCGAGCCTGCGCTATGGATTTTTTTTTAGGTGAGACACAGCTGCGCAGAGCTGGACCCACCCTTTAGTCCTAAGATTCATCTGCCAGGGCCTAGCAAGCTTGGACGCTGGCAGCAAAGTCCTTAGGACGGAGTTTCTTTAAGTGACAGTGAGAAAACCATCTGTGAATACTCAATAATCAGGTGTCTGGACTCTCTTCCGTGATGGGGAAGACAGTTTCCCTTTCCCTGAATTAGATGATTAAAAGTCAGCCATCACATCTGAGTGCTGTGGGCACTGGATATTCAGCATTCCAGAATTAACACAAATAGTGCTAATTTCTAAATTATAAGGTAGGGATATCTTCAATTTGCAGGGATGGACAATCACTTCCATTATGACTCTATCGTATTTCTGCACTTTTTTAGAAACTTCTTAAACTTTTGGAAAAGCTAAAAGAGTCAGGACTAGATAATCAGTCTCCTCATGGACTCTGGCAGAATGAGGTGGCCACCACATGATGAGTTTCTTTTGCTATTCCATGTATTCTCTCATCAATAGTTTAGACATACTATGTGCAATTTCATGAGAATTTATTGTGTTTATACACATGATATTTATGTATTTTGCATTTTGTAGCTATGAATTTCAACTTTATATACCTATGAATTTTAATGATGTCCTGATAAACTCGTAGGATTTTTGTTCTTAGGATTGAATGATTTTTTGGGTTTTTTTGCTTTGTTTCAGAGTAGGTTACAGCCCTTACATTTATTTTTTGTGGTCCATTCAAGATGAAAGCTAAAAGAAAATGGAACTAGGACAGGAGGAAGAAATAAGGCCCTTGAAGATTTTGAAAACTTGTCTAGGTGAGGCCTTGAGCTAACTTTTAAGTTGGATTTGCTTTGAGCAGAGAGTTAAACTAGATGACTTAGAGAAGTTTCTGCCAAACTTATTTTTATGATTCTGTGATTAACTTATTCATTATAAGGGTCCTTCCATACTAGCTTTCAGGGATGAGAACAGTTTTTCTAGTTTGTATCACTCTGTAAATTGAAACATATGCAGTACTGAAGAATAGATTGAATCACAGGTGAGGGAGCATAGCTTGGAAATTCCTATAGTTAGAAGGGTATATGCCTAGAGTCAGGCAGAGTTCTTCAGAAGAGCACAGTGCATTATTAAAATATAACTGAGATAGGACATGACCAAGGTCAGAAAGAGATCCACTTCACATCTCATCAACAATGCCTACAGCTGTGACTATAGCCAAGAAGTGTTGTAACTAAAGAAAAATTTATGCTATGTATGCTATTATTGTATCAGATAAGCTGTGCATCTACTACTTATGTAAATGTTCACACTGGCTTCGGTCAAGCTCCATATAAGTGAGATGCAGACTTGCATGATTTTGTACTACACAACTGAATTATTCTTTTGCAGAAACTAATCTACCTTCTAAAGGATCTCATTGAAATGTCATCCTTACAGTTTGGAAAAAGGAAAAAAGCTTACTTTTTCATGTTTGTTCTAATGGACAAAATCTTATATTAGGATTTATGGAATGTTATCCACTTCTACAGACTCCAATTTATTATCTTGACAGATATCCAGGTAGCTAAGAACTTAAAATCTTACCAAGAAGGTGTTATTAAATGTAACAAGCAGCAGTGAAGCATTAAAGCATGATAGAAATAACTTTCCTTCACGGTTTTAGACTTTTGGTTCTTTCTGGAACACTTTCTCCTTCATATTCCGTAGGATCCAATTCAATCTGCTAATCCAGAGGCAGCAAAAAGTATTCTCTTCTAATACTATAGATAAAAGAGTGATTGTAGATTACCCTGCTATTAAAACCACAAAGTGTATTCAATTAATGACTTGAATGCACAAAACCCTGGAATTTAGATTTATTGGTAAAAATTCAGGTTGACATTTACCTTAATTTACCCTATTGAAAAGTAAGAAATGAAGGTACAATTGCATGAGTTCATGAGTGTCAAACACAATTTTTAGCTTTAATGTGGAGGATTTTTGCTGTTGTCAGTTTTAGTCTTACTAAGTTGAGCTATGGGAAATATTATATAAATGAAGATGGCATGAACATTTGCTTTTCCCTGTTGTTTAAAACCTGACATTCACAGAAATCTATTTTTGGTGATCCTATCCCAGATTTTAACCAGAAGCAACAACAACAAAGCTTTTCCATCATATATAAGAAGGTCAAAGGGTAAGCTTTTTAAAAAATCACAGGATTTCTTGGAGCACTCAGCCAGAAATGAACATGAAACTTTGAAAGAAAAGGACAAGCAGAAGTAGAGTTATCTTTATAAATAATAATTAAGAAATATTAAGTAAAAGCTAGAAATGACACATCATTTCCAGAATGTTCCTGCATTAGTCATCATCCTGGCTAGTCTTTGCGAACGAAGATCCAGTTCTGCATTAGTAATGCAGAAAAAGAAGGGCTGAAAAGGAATGAGCAGCAGCCATTGCAATCTTCACAAAACTATAAAAGCATCTCATTACTCAACTCTCAGGTCAAAAGGCTGCTAGCTTTGCTTGGTATAATAACTGTTATTGGATTTGGCAATACCTCAGCAAAAAGTGTTCTTTCTAGTCAGAAAACACTCTCTTGAATGCATGAAGAGGGAATACATCTAATTGGTGGCTTCTTCAATATCAGTAATGGGAGACTAAGAGTCTATACGAGTAGACAAGTTTAATGTCATTCTTATATGAGACAGCAATAAGAATACAATATGCCACATTAAGTAGCCCAAAATACTGTAAATATGAATTATAGCCAGAATAGGATAGCTTTTCTGAAAATAACAATGGTGGTAATTTGCCCATAATTCCTGTTCCTTATCTTTTTGATTCATGAGAACGAATTTTACTGACGTCAGTAATGCCAGAAATCAAATTCCAAAACAGTATGCATCATTTTGTTTGGAAGAGATCTTTAAGATCATAAATCCAACCATTAACTCAACACTGCTAGGTCACTACTAAACCATATCCCTAAGCACCACACCTACACATCTTATAAACCTCTCCAGGGATGGAGACTCTACCATTTCCCTGGGTAGCTTCTTCCAAAGCTTGACAACCCTTTCTGTGAGGAAATTTTTCCTAATATCCAATGTAAACCTCCCCTGAACAACTTGAGGCCATTTCCCCTAGTCCTATCACTTGTTATTTTGGAGAAGAGACCAAGCTCCACCTCACTACAGCCTCCTTTCAGGTAGTTGTAGAGAGTGATAAGGTCTTCCCTGCGTCTCTTTTTCTCAAGGCTAAACAACCCCATTTGCTTCAGCTGCTCCTCATAAGACTTGTGCTCTAGATCTTTAATCAGCTTTGTTACCCTTCTTTGGACGTGCTCCAGCACTCCAATGCTCTTCCTGCAGTGAGGGGCCCAAATCTGAACACAGTATTCAAGGCCCAGCCTCAGCAGTGCTAAGTACAGGGGGATGACCACTTATCTAGTCCTTCTGGCCACACTATTTTGATACAAGAAAGGATGCTGCTGCCCTTCTTGGCCACCTGGGAACACTGCTGGCTCATGTTCAGATGGCTGTCAATCAGCACCCTGAGGTCTTTTTCTGCCAAGCAGCTTCCCAGCCACTCTGCCTGAAGCATGTAGCATTGCACAGAGTTGTGATCCAAGCCCAGAACCTGGCACTTGACCTTGTTGAATCTCATACCATTGACCTCAGCGCCATTGATCCAGCCTGTCCAGGGCCCTCTGTAGAGCCTCCCTACCTTCAAAGCAAACTTATTGAGGGCGCACTTGATCCATTTATCCAGATCATCGATAAAGATATTAAACAGTACTGAGCCCTGGCAAACACCACTTGTGACCAGCTGCCAACTGGATTTAACTCCACTTGCCACAACTCTTTGGGCCCAGCCATCCAGCCAATTTTTTATCCTGTGAAGCTGGATGTTTCTTGGAAATGAATTCTGCTTGTCTAGGTATTTTTTCCGATATGGGAGATGTCTGTAAACTCATCCAACATGAAGAAGCAGCAAGATCCTATGATCTCATGATACTCAAGACTCATACAGCTAGCAAATACCACAAATTCAGGGACAATCTCTAATCAACCTAAAAAACCAGGAATTACAAAAGTAAAAGACTGGGAGATAAACTAAAGCAATAAATACACTGAAAAATATCTGCTCAGAGACGTATAGGCATAAATTTGTGGATAAAGGTCTTGGTGTATTACCTGGATCTACTTATGTGACTACTTGTAATAAGCAAAGTTAACAGTCAAGGAATGTTGGAAGTGGGAACTACTTCTTACATTACATACATTTTCCACAAGAATAATATAGAATATTTGAGGGTAAATCTCTGAAATCTCCAATTTCTTGACACTGCTTATAAATACTGAGAAGCAAACAGAAATGATCTTCAATAATCTCCTACCTCCTAATCAAAAGATAAAAGAGTAAGTCAGATATCTCATGGGCTCAGGTGTTCTGTCACAGAAAACCTAAGCCAATGATCACTTTCAGATAAAAAACTTTGAATGATTCCATGGATACCAAGTGTGATCCAATAATAATGGCATCACCCCTTTATCTGAGTACTCAATATAGGCATAAAGTTTAATCTGGGCATTCTAATTTTCAATAGGTATATTAAATATTATATATTAAAATTCATTTAATTTGCATCATTAAAATTCCAGGAAATTACCAAATTTTATTTGTAAGTAGCAATAAGCAATAGTTTCAGTACATGAACCAAAATCTTCATGTGGTTAAATATGTGTAACTCCCACTGAATACCCACTGTGGGTGTGGATGTTCCAGAGCAGAAGCTGGCCTAATTTTTTGTAATGTTTTATATAGTAATACGGTACCTGATTAAAAATACCTGGAGGATTTGCAGCCAGTTTTTACAAGGCTCATAACTTCTCCAAACACTGAAGGCATATCTGGAACACACTAGTTTCAAAGTCTCTTCTGTCAAAATTTGCTTGCATAATAAAACACAAGAGTTTCTTACAAGACCAGTAAGGCTGTAGGAATCCATCAGTAAATAAAGGTTTGGAAAATGAGACCAGTGTTAGGAAAAATGCTTGTTTTAAGCATAACAGAATTGTCTATCATAGCTGTCTTGGCTTTATCTAATCTATGTTAAAAGATTGCTTATTGCAGAGTTTCCACAGCCTCCCAAGTAACCTGTTTTAATTTTCAACTATTCACATAGTTTAAAATCTTTTTCCAATATAAATCTATTTACCCCTTACTGCAACTTAAACTTATTATTTTTGTGTCTTCAATAATTTCAGAGAATTTTCTTATTAATACATTTTAAACCTATTATCAATGTTGTTATTAGCACCCATAACCAGCAGTGAGGGTCCACGACTTTCAGTTGACTTGAGTCTATGTATTCCTTCTATTTTCATGTCATTTTTTTCATGCAACTGTCATTATAAGTAAGGAGTTAGAAACTTCAGTAAAAAGTTTAGAATGAGGGTTTCACACAAAATCACACAATTCCAGAAAGTCAACAGAAAATTAAATATCATTATTTTTGTGATGGTACTGTACAGGCGTTCTCCCTTCTCATTCTTTCAACTATGGAACCTCTCAAGGGGTGTGTCTCACCAACAGGGAGGTGATTTACTATACCATTAAGAATTATCAGAAATAGCGTTTCAACAGAAATTACAGAAGATAGATAAGGATAGATAGACTTTAAAAATATATGATAAAAATTTTTACTTAACTTTGTGCAGGCCAGTGTTTTTCCATTTCCATTTCCTTTATTAATATTATCACCATCTCAGATGTCTTTCCTTACATCTTTTTTCCTGTGTTAGAGTCCAATTAATCTCTCTGACACTTTCTACAGTTCTCCCAAGGTCTGTATGTTGGTTTATACCTTGTTTCGAGATTCATCCTTTGCTTAGTTTTCTTTAAAGCTTCCTTTGGAACTTTTTTGTGTCATTTTCACACTAATTTTCTATTTTATTCTGAGTCAAAATTTCATCTCCTGATGTACCACTTGAACTCTTCTACTTCTCAGTTTCTATGCTTTCAATCATTTCAATGAGTTTCCCTCATTTACAATGCGTGCTGTTCCGCACAGGCAACTGTTCAACTGCCTCTGTAAAACACAATATATACTCACAGCCCTTTATAACAGTGCAAGACAAAGGTTGAAAAATGAGAAGATCAATAGGAAATTCAAAATGCAAATTCTGAATACCTCAGAATTCCTGTACTGGATTGTAATTTTTCTGTGGAAAAATATAAAATTTAAGATGTTCAGTAGAAACAGCAAAGAAAAATACTATATATACACAAGATCTGTTGTACAGGTAAGACCTGCCTTCCCTATACTGTCATTTATGAACCATTGCAGGAACTCCACAGTAGGGAATTTTTAGGCAATTGATCCAGAAAACGTTACTCTAACCCCAACAGTCAATGGCTGGCTTTTAATCTAATGTATGAGATCTCTATCTATTCTGGAAGTAATTTATAGGGTGTACCTTATTCTTTACTCAGAATAATTATAAAAGTTACATAGGATAACTTTAGTTTTCCATCCTGAATTAATTTAGCTGCTCTGATTATTTTTTCTGTTTATGTTGAAAAGTGATGATAAAAGCAAAAGGCAAAATTCAGAGGCATTTGTCTATGAGGTGTAGCTTTGAACAATGAGCTGCCTTTTGCCTTACAACTTACTTGCTCCTGAAGACTATTTCACTACTTACAGCCCTAGCAGTTGAAAGATAACTAATTAGTCCAAAGCCTGCTCAAGGTTCTAAACTGGTCTACTTTTACAGAATCTTGAAAATTGAATCAAAAATACTCAGTCATACCCCGAGGAGGGTGCTAATTTTAAACATTCTTTCTTTAAAATTGTGATTCTTTGTTCAATGTCTTCTCATTTGGAGTTTTTAATGAACACTAAGTTGAAAAGAAAAGAATCATCCACACTTCCAGTAATAGGCTTCAACTTTCTAGGATGTACAAGGAGATCAGTGCAAGTGTATGTGTATCTTTCTGTGGCTTCTCAACCGAAAATCAAGTGAAGTAATCTAATACAACTTTTCCTCCCAAGATTTTTAAGCTGTTCTTTCAAACAGGCATAAACTAGAGATTATCACACATATATGGGAGGAAGTATGCATAGAATGAGTCAGGTCAAGCTGAATTTACAACAGTTACGGTTAAATATGCTCCAGTATATTTAATGTAATATACATATCTATAGATTTCACCAGTCTTTTTTGTCAAGGAGTATATTTTTATTTCCTTTGATTTTTCCATTCATTCATAAAGAAAAATATTTTGAAAGTTTAAAATTATATATTTAAAACTGTAATTGCTAAAACCATATACATGCATAAAAATATCCACTTATAAGGGAGAGTTTCTTCTTTCTCATGTAATAATTTTCACAAGAAGGAGTTTGTATCTAATGTTACTGGCTTTATTTAAATGAAACAAATGCTTCATTTTTAAATGTTCTTAGTAATGAATGAGTATGGTCATCAATAATGAAATGTCAGATAGCCTTTTCTGGAACTGTGGTGATATTATTTCATGCAAATTGGAAGGCTTAGTGCTTTGTCCATACTATGGCAAAACTTATTTGAAATTTTCTTATGCATTTCTCTTGAAAGCTTTTTTGCATAATCAAGTTTAATTTACATGACACTAGAGATTCATCTGAGAAAATATTTAGCTCTTTCAAATCTGATAAATTTTTCTACAAAGCCCCCCATTGGAGTCTGAATATATTATCTTCAAGGATTTTTAGAACTTGAAAAATTTCCAATCAGCGTTTTACATTTTGCCTGGAGCAGCATATCAAAACATGGAGCATTTTATCAAGCTTGTCCTACCATCTAACTTATCCTCAACAGTTATGTATATAACTAGCTTGAATTTCTAGAAGATGTCAGGGGAAGGAATAGCGTGACAAGAATTCTGAATTTCCAGGAAATACCTGAATGTGAACTCATGATAAAAGCAGCTGAAAATTCAACCTAATATAGTTCTGCAGATCAGCATGTTGCAGTTACAGCCTTTCAAACTTGAAAACACCACAGTAATCATTATAAGTCTCCCTGAAGCTCACAACTTTGCAATATTGCAAATGTTATAACTCCTATAGTTAAAATTTCTAACTTCCAAGATCATCATTCCCTTATTAAATGACCAGGTATCACTCACGGAATCATAGAATGGTTAAGGTTGGAAAGAGCCACCAGAGGTCACCTAGTGCAACCTCCCTACTCTAGCAGGGTCCTCTAGAGCACATTACTCATGATTGTGATGTAGTCATTTTCTTTTTTGGGTAGGTTTGTCAACAGCTTTAGAACTAGGGAGAGTTTCAGTTAAATGGGTCTTCATACATGACTTTTTATACTTTTTAATAGCTCGTTTATGGGTAATAAGTTGACATTTTTTTTTGCAATAAGTGTGAAGTATTTCTTTTCATCTGTGCTAAGTAGCTCAGACACTGTTCTTAAACAAAGAGGATAAAACTTCATCTTCTACCTCAACATCTCCCAAAGATTTGGTATTATTGGATTTATGCTCTGGAAAGTGTCAACATCACGTGTATCTCACCTGTACCTCAGCTAACAAAGTTATGACAGTAACAAAACTGTTTTCCTACTTTCATTTTAACATGCTCTTGAAATAAAATCAAATCAAGAAGGAACCTCTATTTCAGGCATCTGTTACTTAAAGCATTTGGTAGTGCATTCAGGTTAGATTTGAAGCATAATATTACATCTAGGAAATGAGAACAAACTTCCAGTTTGAGTCTTGATTCACATGCCTGATGAAATAAAACTAAAAAAAAGAAAAGCAGTAAAGCAGGTGGCTCTGTTACCATTTTAGTCTTAATAACACAATAAATCAATCATTCACCTTGAAGGTGAAGAAGCAAAGTTCTAATCACTTCTGTTTGATTCAGAGTAGACAGGAAAATACCTCCACAGTATAACACCATACACTGGCAATCCAGTGCCATCTGCCACGAATATTTACATGGCCTATGCAAACTGCAACAGCTTTCTGAGGGTACCACTGATAATATATTGTTACTGTGAATCTTCTTAATATTTTAGTATTTTGTTTTTACTGAAAATATTCTTATGTGGAACAATTAATTCAAAGCTGAATTAAACATTTTCTTTGACCTAAGATAATTTCCCCATATATGATAGAAATGCATTAAAGCTTCAGGCTGAAATTGAATAAGAATTCAGGAAAAGGTTTCCCTTGCCACCATTTCATATTCTTTCCCACTAAGGATCTTTCAGTTACATTGCTAGCAATAAAATGGCTCTGGCTATAATCCATGACTCCATCTGACCATACATCAGCCTTTTAAGAGTGATCATGTTAAATAGCTTTTAATATCAATATGTCCCTGAAGCATCCAACCAAGTTCCAAACAACTTTAGGTTCTGCAATCCTCTCTCTCCATCTCATCCATGCATGATCAACAGAATTAAACTGCCCATCTTGTTCTTAGGCTTCTCTTTTTTTCTGTCTCTAGCTTTTATGTCACATGACAGATTCTTTCTGGTCTTCCTGGCCTTCCTGGCTAAGGTCCCAGCATTACAATTCTTTTTGTTTGGTTGGGGGTTTTCATTTTTTTTTTTTGTGAATTTGCTTTAATCGGTGTGCTGATAAGACACAGTACAGTCTGACTGTTGAGATCAGCATTTCTGGCAGTACTGTTGTATCATAAGCTGTGCTGTGTCATTTCTGAATGTCAGAGGCATTAAAATTGTCTTTAGAATACAGAATAGTTCAAAAGTTTAGTTCTGTAATTAAACAAACTAAAGCCTTGAAATGGCTCTTATCCTTAGATTATATTAATACAATAATATAGTAGCTTATTTTGATGTTGAATATAAGCCTTATTTTGGTGAATAAAACTGAAGCAATAGCGGGAAGAAAAACATGGCGTCTCTTATGTTCAATTTTTATCAAAGGTAAAAATTTTTTACACAGTATTTCAGTACTATGACCTTTCTGCTTCCTGGGAAATGCAATAAATACTGAAACAAGAAACATAAGAATAGTGATTTGCAGATAATATGTATGCAAGCAGCCATTAGACACGATGTTCTTTTACAGTGTTAAGGCCATTAGCGTCCTTGCAAATACATGAGGATTGCAAAAACTTCCAATGTTCAATAATGAACCAAACTAATTAGAGCACGATTTGAAAAATATCTAAAAATACAAATTGGAAAACACAATTTTCTAGTCATAACTTCCATGAAACAAAATAAAAAGAGATGATGATAATATCAGAGGCGTTAGTTAAACTTCCTCATGACTGACCCTGCTTACATCAAAATATTCTGTCCTCCAAGCAAAAGACTCAACCAGGTATTTAAATTACAGCCAACTTCCTTGAGCATGGTCTAGCAGATTTTCAGTGAGACTGTTGGCTTACTGCACCATGGTTCATCCAACTGGTGAAACCTTACTCACATGGAGACATCACTTTCACTTACTCTCCAGTGATGAAACTGTGTCTATTCTAATAGTAAAGAGTGAACTACAGAGATCTCCTCAGGGCTTCCAAGAATTCTGCCTTGTGGTATTTCCCATTTATTTCAACATATACAAATGATGAAGGATTTTTAAGGAAAAGGCAGATAATCGTTTGGGATAATCAGGCCTAAATTTAACTTTATAGAGGAGGCTTGGTATGTTCACTGTAGGAAGGCAAAATGGGCTTCCATGGATCAAGATTACAGGAATTAATATATAAGTGCATACTATAAAGAGGAAAACAATGGACTGAAATTTATGCTTTTCATCTGACCTCTTTCTTTCTCCCTCACTCTCAATCATTATTTGCTACTAGAAGACATGAATTCATGGGAAGCAGTGCTAATGAAAAATGCACTAGAACTTAACTGGATTTCAGAACTGCTGGTGACAAGTAATGTCTGTGTCAGAATGTAAATTAAGTTGCTTCATATGATTCACACTCAAAATCCAGAACAAAAAAAGGCCAAGAAAATGACATGACATATTTGGCAAACTTGATATTTAATAGAGAATATGTTATCATGGTCAGATTTTGATCCCCCATTAAACTGCTATTATGCTGGAATAAATCATAGCAAACTTGTTATAACTGAGAAAGGAAATTTCCTAGACCCTGAGAGTAACAAAGACCATTTTCTGAAGACCCTTTCAACCTCAGGAATATTAAAAAACATTACTTCTTCTTATTCTAGGGTTTGCAGGAATGCCTAAGTCATGGTCTTTCCAAAATTTCTATTTCTAAAAATTGCCATATCATCAATTTATGATGAAAGTCACAACACTTCTAGCAAGGCTCTCTCAGGACCTGCAGTTAGGTAAACACAGCAGCACACAGCAGTAGATCCATATGTGCCCATGAGTTGGTTTCCAACTTGTCAGAATTCAGAACAAGCACCTAAATGTTCATCCTGAGACAAGTAGGCTTAACACTGTGCACGAAGAACTAAGCAGATGCCATGACCCCTTTGGTATTAAGCAAGTCTGTAAAATCTCCTCACTTCAAGGCATGAGGCTCATCACAGAATTGGTTGATACAAATCAAAGGAGAGGGTTTTCCTAGATTTGATAGCTTACCATGCTTTCGCCTTTTTGAATTTCCTATCATTCAGTTTAATAAAGATAAGAAGCTAATACTTAGCTAGATACTACTGATTAATGTTTAGGTAGCTGAGAGAAATAGTGAGCCAGGGAACAAATGTGTGGGTTGTTAGTCATCACAACACCGCAGACATAGCCCACAAGAAAGATCCTTGTTGTTGCTGCTTCCAAGACATCATTCAGTATTCTGGAAGTATATGGGTGATCTACAGAAATTTGACCATATACAGGCTCATGTAGAACACCAGGCACACAGATATATGCACATACACAACCATTAGCAGATACTACAGTTCAACTGAACTTCATTTCTCACCTGCTACTTCTAGGTCTCCTCTGTGTGCAGTTTAAAGGACAGCTTNCTGCTGGCCATGCTCTTCTTAATGCATCCTAGACATTTCAATCTCAGGTAGCAAGTGATAGGACAAGAGGAAATGGCTTCAAGTTGTGCCAAGGGAGATTCAGATTGGGTATTAGGAAGAATTGCTTCACTGAGAGGTTTATCAGACATTGGAATAGGCTGTCCAGGGAGGTGGTGGAATTACCATTCCTGTAAGTATTCAAAAAACGTGTAGATGTGGTGCATGGGGCATGATTTAGTGCTGGGCATGGTTGTGCAGGTGGATGGTGGGATTCAATGATCTTGGACTGTAATTTTTCTATGCAAAAATCTTTCTCATTCTAAAAAAAGATCTTAACTTTTAAAATTAAAGTTGAAAACAATAAGAGAATGCAATTGAAGCCAGTGGTATTGATTGTACATGTTCTGAGTGTGCTGCTGAAAACTCATTTAATTTGCCTGAACTATAGTCTTCCCAAAATTTCTATGTTTATTTTTAATAGCAATAGTACTAAGCCTAGTGCTTTGAATACCAAGGGAACCACATAAAATCCATTCCTAAATTGCTGATACAGCTAGATACACAATTTTTCTAAGGCACTGCATGAGGTACTTTTCCTAGAAGCCCCATAACTTTAGTAAGAACCTTTTAAAAAGCTTATCAAGATACATTACATAATAAAGATGAAGTTCAGCAGAGACAGTGACATCACTTATTATCCACTTTACAGTTGATTCTGCAACCTTATTTATGCACATTGATGCTTTTTACCTAACCCTGAGATAAAAGCTAACTTAATCATCTGTCTTCTTAACACCAATCTCTGGCCTAACTGGTAGCTTATTTTATTTTTTGAAATGTTTATATGCAATTGTGCTCAGTAGTTGCATTATTAAAAATTATAGTAGCCTATTTATTTTTTTCCCCGTCTTTCTGGAAAGGAATGATTTTAACAGACTATCTTTCAGAAATATTTTCTGCTTGGTCTGTACTCCTGTCTAATCTCTATGTGTGCAGAGCACCACATGAAAAATGCATGCACATATCAGGTATTAAAGGCACTACCTATGCCTTGGCTTGGGCTGATGAGAAGCTTTGTACATTGCAAATGTACAAGCTGAATATTGCATGGCCCTTTGTCTTTGCTAGCAAAATCTGACTTCAGAGAAGTCAGAAGCCAAACTTTGTCAGGTTTAACAAATGTCCACCAAGGATGAACAAATAAAATTATTTATTTCTATTAACAATACCAGAGAGTATATTTTACAGGAAGTAATTTCATTATCTGTTGAAGTGCTAGGGTTCAGCATTTCAACACACAAAATTCAATGATGCATTAATTTGATTCACCTCATTAGCATCCAGGCACATTTAGTGCAAAATGCCAGAATTGTTACAGTTGGTTCCAGTAATCAAAGTCATAGGCCCCGAGAGCTTTATCTCTATAATCAGTGGATAATACATCATGTATAATATATAATAAAATATATTAGTGTATAACATATATTAATGTATCATATATGATTAATCTATACACAAGAGGCAATTTTTCAAAATCATATTGCCATGAACAAGTTTCAGTAAAATTACACTGCAAAAATATTTGAAGTTTAATCACTGTATCTAGAACAGAGAAAACAATAGAGAACCACAATTTTATGTAAGGGGATACATCTTGCACATGGAATACTAGGAGGAAAAGATCAAGTGTACTCCATCTGTTTTAATTCTGCAAATGAATATGCAAAAAGCAGGCAGAGAAACTGAAGCAACTGTTACAAATGTCCTTTTCTACTATCAGGTAAGTTATCCTTTTAGATTTTTTTTTCACTATATCAGCTACTTTTTAGAATGGGTCAAGCTCCTTGAAAAAAATGTGGTGACAGAATGTGTATCATTTCTTGGTAAATCCATACCATAGATTTATGTATTGATTTTTGGCAGTAGTCCCCATACTTACTAAATCACTTCTTATCTCTCATATAGCAAATGCCTATAGGAAGAATACAAAACCACTCATATGTGTACTGGAAACCCAGTCAATCATATACTTCCATTACCAGAAAAGACTGAAGGAGATCAGCAAAGTATACAGTTATTGTCAAACATACTCATATATTTGTGTTCAACCAAAGCTGAACACAAATCAAACTAGGTGTATAGCCAGGGATCACTGACAAACTAGCTCTTCTTTAAAAGTATCTTGCAGACTGCATTATGTGCTTCCTAGCCCTGATGGCCTTGGCATATAAGAAAACTTTGCCTCCATTTGAACAAACTTGATAACATTTAGCTATCTAGTAGTGTCAAACAGAGACAAAAACTAACATTCCCTCACCCAAACTCAGACCTGGGCGAACAGTGGTGTTCTCTCTTACCCACCTGATGGGAAAATACATATAAAGACTGGCATCAGCATATAGATACAAGAACACTGTCTAGTTAAAACATGCCTTATAAATGACTGCACTGAAACATAAGCATCTTAAATTGATTTTATGGAAATATTATGATACAGAATAATTCTGATTTTAATTTTATTAAACCCAGGAAAGTTAAAGTGCCCATAAAACGATCATTATCATTCTAAAAGAACAACAATTAGTAATTATGAGTCTGGCATTTTCTTGCTTAAAGCAATCTTTAATTTTCCATATACTATGCTCATTTTCTACATGAAATGAAATTGATCCTTACTACTTTGAATCTAATACTAACAATTATGAAATCATACTAGACATTTCAGTGCCTGTGTCTCTAGGATATATGGTGCCCTGAGTGAGAAAAATAACTTAGAATGATTCTACTTAGCTATTAAACAATTATACTCATGTTCTCTTACAGCTGAAAGGAGGTTTATCATTTCTATTACTAAACTAAAAATAGCTACTGTTTATTTTCACTGTCTGAGAATCTCAACATGACTGATACAACAAAGATTCTAATGAGAGTAATCTTTTCTGTAACCTGATTGTTATTTTCCAACTCAAGATTTGAATTTGAAGAACGTACACTACACTGGGTCTATATAACCTGTAACAACTTTCTACCTTAATAGCTACACTGCAGCATTTGAAAATTGGCAATTATTCATTTTGCTGTGAGCTAGTAAGTGAATGAGTGAAATTCTCATCTGTGAAGAATGGTATATAAATCATGGATTAGCAAAGTCAGGCACTCTCAGTGAAAGTATATTCTCTTGCTTATACCTAACAAAGAAAATATGGCTCTTCTTTTCATTATATAAATTTTATGTTAACTTTAATCAATTTTATCTCTAGAAAGACAACGTTTTAAAAAGCTGAAGACTAATCACATTAATAAAGATTTCACTCAGCAGAATGAGACAGCAAAACAAATCTTCTAAAAATTTATGACAACCTCACATAGTCATCTATAAATGCTACTTAGTAAATATTTTGTGTTCAAAACAAAATAAGTCTGTTTAAAATAATACACTAATCAGCATTTTCCACAGTAAAGCCATAAAAAGTAGGATTTATATTTCTTGTCCTTCACTTGAGAACTAAAGTCTTTAGTCTGAATTGAACATTCAGGTTTTTCCATTATCTGTGTCCTCACACATTCAAGATAGAGGGGAGGAATTGCTCTTTGGAAGTTCCTCTCTCAATCTCCCTCCAAAATCTGTATGGGGACACTAGATAACTTCGACTAATATGTAACATTTTGATAGCTAAACTAAAAAAAGGTGACACCATCTTACATGCCTTTGGTTGGAAATCCTACTTAGTTGTAAGTTTGTTTCATTTGTTTTATGCAGACTGACTATTTTGGCTTGAAGATTCAGCATCTTATAGGCATCTGGTTAAAATTATTACTACTTTACACCTGCCATGTGTAACCTGTCTCTGTCAGAGACGTGATAGTTTGCTCCATCTAGAATGCTGATAGGGAGTCCAGACTTTCAGTCATTCCTGTAATAGCATTACATTTCTGATGTGGAATGAGAAAGCGTGAGCAAGATTTTCAGCAGAACAGCTAAGGGCAAAGAGAGAGTCATTATAGCATAGTTTCTGATTATGAAATAATGCCTTAACCCACAAGCAAGCCAGAATTTTTTTCCTCTGTAGGAAACCAACAGAAACATGTGAATTATTCCTACTGAGATAAAGATATCTGAACCTAGCCAATACCAGTTCTGCATATTTCTGTCTCTCGAGTAGTGTTAACTATTAGCATACAATAAATATACAGATTTTTATATATACCTAAGTGACTCAGTTTTTATAGTTCTTATTTATAGTCTGTAAAAAAGTAAAAAATGCAGAAATAAAAATGAGAGTTTGCTTAAAATTTATACTTTTTAGGAATACATAAACTCCCTCTACAGCTAATATTCCATACCTGAGTAGTGGTTGCTTTGGATAAGAAGGTTGGTCACTGTTTTGGCATGGCTGAGGTTTTTTTGTGACTTGCTTATAAATATTCCTGGCAGTTACTCCAATCCATAGCATAGTTGAGAGTGTAGAATAATGTAGTACTATGCCAACCTAAAAAAAGAGCATACTGTTAAACAAGCCAGTAAATGGATCAGTAAAATAAGAGTTGTAGAAGAATCTTACTAAATAAGTGTACAAGCAAACAGGTTATTTTAAAGTGAATTTTTTTCTTTCTCTCTGGTATTTCTAACCAGGAAAAACAATTTTTAAAAGTAGAGGGAATTGATTAAAGACAACTTTTTACACCTGGGTTTAGTTTGTGTTGCAAGCTTTGTTAGCTTCTCATGGCAATGCAATTTAAAAATTAATGAGAGGTCAGCATATTTGCTTGCTGTTAAGCTACTATTTTCTTTCATTTTTTGAGAAAATCTTGCTGTAGTTCCCTCTCAGCTGCATATAGCCAAGGTTGACTTCTTGTAATGGGATCAGTGCTATTTACCTAAAACCAGATTATTTTCAGACATATTTCAAGGAACTTATAAACTTGGCCATACAATTTTTTTAAATTAAATGACAAATCTTGGCATCCTCCCTTGGAAGGAAGTACAAACTCTTAATAGTGTTATTATCATTCTGTCTCCAAGAAACTGGTGTGTTTATCATTGAAAGTAAAATAAAGTACAAACAACTCTGAAAGATTAACATCTTTGTTATGTTAGTAATTGTTATTCATTACTATGGAAACAGTAATTGGAATTATGTCCAATCTCCAATGCTTTTATTACATCAGCTAAGTCTCCATCTGATTATATAAAATGAGGTTACCTTTGAAGCAATAATCTGACATTTTGCAGTGACAAGTAAAATATTGCTATAATTGGAAAGCACATAAATGTTTAAGGAATACAGAGAATTGCTGAACAAAGCTAACACAAATCTATTATAATGATTTATTTGAAGCTCTGTTCATTTTTGCTCAACTTAAAACAAAAAAAATGCTGGGTAAAGAAAATAAATTCCATGAATTTTGTGTATAGTTAGTAATATAGCACAACATTTGAAGATAACAGTAAATATCATCAACAGAACACCCTTTGGAAGACTTGTCTGACACATTAGACAAGGAAGCATAAAGCCTTCAAAGCTGTTGTCGCTTCAAGTAAAAGAAGCTGAAATAAGAGAATGAGACAACTTTGACCCATCAGCTGGCAGACATTGCCAGTTCAGTGGCTAGTGGCCTGGACTTAGTTCATCCACAGCTTGCAGCATTTCCGTAGGGATGCAGTGAATATGACTATGAGGTGACAAAGGGTAAAGGAGTAAGGCAGAATAGAAAAGAGGGGGAGGAGAAAGGGGGAGAAAAAGAAGGCAGGAAACATGAGAAAGAATTGGAAAAATTCCAGAGATTTGGTTCATAATCTCTTTCTTATTTCAACATAACATGGCTACTATATATTCTGTAATTATTCTTCACAAGTATGCCGAAGAGTATAAGAATATGAACAGCAGGGTACTAACTCTTTAATAACATGTCTTCCACTCTCAGAAAAAAAAAGCATTTCCATTTCTTGCTAAAGAAAAAGAAGATATATCCTGATGATACAGGACCTCCTTATGACTTACAGACTTGAAGGACAATGGTGACAATGGTGACAATCTGGAGATAAAACATGTATGACGTAACAAAAAAATGGAGTGAAATCTAGGTGGCTGCTGGTCACCAGTGCTGTTCCTCAGGGCTCAGTTTTGGGGCCAGTCTTGTTTGGCATCTTTATTGATGACCTGGACGTGGGGATCAAGAGCACCCTCAGTAAGTTTGCAGATGACACCAAATTGTGTGGGAGTGTTGATCTGCTGGAGGGTAGGGAGGCTCTGCAGAGGAACTTGGAGAGGTTGGATCCATGGGCCGAAGCCAATTGTATGAGGTTCAATAAGGCCAAGTGCCATGTCCTGCACTTCGGGCACAACCCCAGACAACACTACAGGCTTGGGGATGAGTGGCTGGAAAGCTGCCCAGCAGA
>VWZO01016786.1:0-48872 GCA_013396975.1 Bucco capensis | reverse complement strand
GTGATTCTGTGAAGACAATTGCTCTTTAAATTAGACATTAAAGGATGGAAGAGCACAACTCCTGTTGGGACTATTTCCTAGTATTAACCTGAGGAGGAACTTGTTTGCAGTGAGGGTGCCAGAGCACTGGCCCAGGCTGCCCAGGAGCCTGTGGAGTCTCCTTGTCTGGAGCCATTGCAGAGCTGCCTGGACACATTGCTGTGTGAGCTGGTCTAGGTGATCCTGCTCTGGCAGGGGGGTTGCACTAGATGATCTTTCTAGGGCCCTTCCAATCCCTAACATTCTGTGATTCATGTATAAAGAGATAGAAGTTGAGGCTTGCCATCCAGTGCAGTATCTCCCAGGTCATGCTGGAAGAGGCTGGATTGCTGCTCTGGACTCATGGCTCCAGCAGGATTCAGAAGAAATTACCAGATAAAGAAAAGGACAATTATGAAACAGTCTGCTCACATTACCACCTAACTTATTTCAAGGAGCACCAGGGAAAAAGCCTAATCAGCCTCCTTCAGAAATCCCTTTCCTCTCTGGTGAATCTGGAGATGATCTCTAGGCTTCTTTGGTCTCAAAGCCCAAACCAGACTATTTCAGTGATGAGTTCCATGAGTTAATTACATTTCCAGCAGCAAAGAAGTTCTAAAACTTCCATTTCTTTACTGAGGCTTTTTGAATCCTGCCAAAAGAGAGAGGAGAAACATGACTTCCTCTTTTTTTAATCTATCTCACCCTTCTGAGTCTTTCCTCTGAATGTTAACTCTCACCCTTTCCATTTCTCCTTAAATAGACATTTCTTCAACCCTTTAATCATTTTCACAGCCTTCCTCCGAAGCTTCCATGCCCAAATGTTATTCAAGGATGCTGGTTCAGGATATTTGAGATGGGGAACTAAGCCAAAAGACAGTTCAAGCTTTCAGTCTTCCTTTCTTTTTTTTATAACTGGAAAAATAAGCTGAGAGCTCCAATTTAAATTCTCCTAACTCCTCTTTGAGCCAGAACCAAACTACATCCAACTGGTAATTTCTGATCATCAGTTTAGTTGGAGGGCTCTTCAGCACGGGGACATTTTGGAGCTGAAGTTCTTGGTCTTCTCCAAGCAGCTCATTTGTGTCCTTGCCTCCTTGGACCACCAAGATGCTTCTAAAGCTGTAGTCTGACACTGGGCACTGCCTGCTTTGCAGACCCTTGTAGGGAGTCTTTCCATGGTTGAGGATGGGAGGAGTCATGTGTAGCCTCTCTCCAGAGACATCCATAAGGAATAAGCTTCACAGCATCTGCAAACAGATTTCTGGCAGAGGTGAGACATGCCATCTCCTCTCTGGAGAGCCCCAAGTACCATTTCTCTTCCCAGTGAAGCACAGCACCAGTCCAGTCTCTACTGCTGATCTTACATCTTACACAGTCCAACACAAATGAGCTTGAACTGAGCCAACAGTTGAACCCATTATTGGCTAACATCTGAGCTTTAACTCAAGAGTGACCTGAACTTCTTGCTCCAGAGGGATGCTTTTAAAAGAAGTCTAGAGCTGATCACGAGAACCACCTCCACACACACACACTCCCCTGGAGCCAGCTCTTGAAACCAAGACAGCTCCTCCAGCACTGACACAATAACAATGTTCACCAGGAAAACTTGACTGTTCCCTCAATATTCCACCCTGAGATCCCTGAGCAAGCAGGTTCATTTCATTTACTCATCAAACAACACATTGTGATCACCAGCATAGGGGAAAGGGAAGAGAGAGGAGACACAAAGCCTTGTTTGTTGTCAGCCATTGATTTAGCTAATGCAGACCATGCCAGGAAGGAAAGGGTTCTCCTGTATTTGAGGAGCTTTATTTAGGTGGCCATGCTTCTTTGTGAGGATCAGGTAGCTTTCCAAACCCTCTGGCTCACACTCCAAGTTCGACATGTGTCACAGGACCTCCTCCTCCTCCAGCTAAGCTGCCAGGCTCCATGCAGGATACACTCTGCCCCACTCATCTCACACAGAGGATCTCTTCCTTCCATCCCAATTCAGTCAGATCCTTCAGCACATAGAAGATCCAAGACAGCTGAAAGAGCCTAAGTTTGGTGTCAAAAAGCATCTCCAGGTACCCAAATGCCAGGTGCTGACCCTAGAGCTTGGGTTGCCTATACAGAGACCTGGAGCCACTCATCATCCTAGTTCCAGCTTCCAGGACTGAAGCCTTGCTCTGCTCAGAACATCCCACACATTATTAGCAGTTCACCAACAACAAAAGAGAAGATCAATTCTCTACCTCCAGTAAGTTTCCCTGATGTTTTCAGAGATCCCTGAGGAAGGCAATGACCCCAAAACACTCAAGACCTTTGGGGTGAGTTGTGCATCCAAGGATGCATATGCAGATGTGACCCTGCTGCTCCTGGCACTCAGCATTAGATTACAACAAAAAAAACCAGACTGATTTTCTAAATCCTCTTCCTTTTCAACAATCACAGCCAGATTCTTCTCATCTCAGATGAGCAAGCACTTTGCCATCAAGTGCTGGCCACTTGGGAACTGGGACACAGCAGCAGAAGCAACACCTGAGCAACAGGAGCCTGAGAAATCCTGCACACTGCTCCTCATCTAATCAGGAGGCAGCACTCAACAGCACACAGAGGACTTGGGGGGTGGTTAGAGCCCTTCAGAGATGCCATGTTTACTGGTTGTTTTGGTTTTGAGTTCCTAGTATTCATACCCAGCTATAGCAGCAGGCAGGTCTGCAATCCTTTCCACCTCTAGAGAGGAGGAAGCACTCAAGCAGATGCCCACACTGCACAGTTGCTAGGGCAGGACAAGTTACACAATCACAGAAAGGTCAGGGTTGAAGAAACCTTTCAAGGTCATCTAGTCCAATCCCCCTGCAGTCAGCAGGGACATCTGCAGCTAGAGCAGGTTGCTCACAGCCCAAACAACCTGAGCTGGAATGGTTGCAGGGATAGAACATCTCCCACCTCTCTGGGCAACCTGGGCCAGTGTCTCACCACCCTCAGTGTGAATAATTTCCTCCTTATGCCCAGTCTAAATCTCCCTCCTTTAGTTTCAAACCATCACCCCTCGCATCCTTTCCCAACAGGTCCTGCTAAAAATTTCTCCCCATCTTTCTTCTAGGCCCTTTAAGTACTGACAGGCTGCAAGAAGGTCTCCCTGGAGCCTTCTCTTCTCCAGCCTGAACAATCCTAACTCTCTCAGCTTGTCCTCACAGGAGATGTATTCAACCCTCTGATCATTTTTGTGGTCTCTTCTGGTCCTAGTCCAACAAGTTCATGTCCTTCTTATGCTGAGGACTCCAAGTAGGAGCAGATCACAAGGTCCAGATTCCTCTTCCCACCTGCAGTCTCTGCAATTGCCTTTGCATGGTACCACTGCTCCCCTCACAAGAGATACGTCCCTGCCTTCAGCCTCCCCCTTCAAGAGCCATAAAAGCTAAAACCCCATCTGGACTCTGGACTAATGATTCTGCCTGGCTTTGATCAAGCCCTGGCTGTGAGGAGAAAGCAGATCTCCCTTTCATTTGGAATGGTCACTTCTACCTTACAGCTACCCAGCTCCAGGGCCCATGGGCCAGGGAGAGGTAAGCACCCTCAGATGGTGTCTGACACTCTCCTTTTGGTGACCAAGATGATTCAAAGAAGCATAAACAGACACAAAAGGCAGAAAGATGGAAATCTGAAGAAATGCACTTTTTTTCCCCTCTTCCTCTTTGGAGAAAAATCTATTTTTCCATGCCTCAAGTGTGTGCCTCCTTGTGTGGGACCATCCCCTCTCAGCTCACACCCCAGGTACTCAATACCTTGCAGTCACTTCTAACCAAGGAGAGAAGCATGCCCAGCTCATTAGCTCTTTGCCCTTGAGAAGCAGTCTGACCTGAAAGCTTCAGTCTGCCACAGCCCCAGCAGAGCCATCATGCTTCAAGGAGAACTTCTGCCAGGGAAGGGCCATCCCCACCTCAGAGGGGCTCTGACCATCTGTAGCCTTCCTCTAAGCACAGCCCTGAGTCCTGCTCTGCTCAGGAAAGTCTCCTTTTAATTTAGCAGCCAGCCACACAATTACACACCCACCTGCTTCACTCAACCTGTGTCTGCCCACCCCCACCAACAGCAAGGCACAAAAGCTTCTCTAAGGAACAGAGGAGAGACATGAGACCTAATTATCACTCCAACAGGCTCAGCATGGCCTGGAACCCCCTTGGCTAGGGGAAACAAGCCCCGAGGGAAAACAAGCTCCAGTCCCAAGGAAGCTGCTGCCCCACTGGGCAAAAGTGGCTGTAGCAGTGTATAAAAGGAAAGAGGACATTTGCCAAGGTGGGGTTAGAGCTCACCAAATCCTTCCTCCCTCTTCAGCATCTTCTTTGACAGGGACTGCTTCTTCAGCTCCCCAGGAGCCGAGATCCTAGAATCCTAGACTGGTTTGGGTTGGAAGGGACCTCTGGAGCTCATCTAGTCCAACCCCCCTGCAGTGGCCAGGGACATCCCCAACTAGAGCAGCTTGCCCAGAGCCCTGGCAAGCCTCACCTGCAATGCCTCCAGGGATGGGAACTCAACCACCTCCCTGGGCAACCTGGGCCAGTGTTCTACCACCCTTGTGGTGAGGAACTTCTTCCTAATGTCCAGTTTAAAGATGGCCATGGAGTAGAAAACAGAAGAACTCCAAACTACATTTGCCTGTTCAAACTGAGACCTCACACACTTTATTCCTTTCCAGTTATTAACCACTCATTTTCTCTGCCTCAGAAAAGCCCAAACCATGGTTACCTGCCTTCCTGCCCTATACACCAGCCAGATCTCCAGGTGACCAACACCTTGCATTCAGCAGAAGAGGTAAATTCCCTTTGCCATGTCCAATTCTTGATCTGATTTAATTTCAGAAAGTACCCTTAGCTTTTTCTGAGCCAGCAAGCATCTATCCATCACTGGAGCATAAAAGAGATTGGAAAGAAGGCTCAGCTCCATTGCAATCTGTAGAGGCTTTGCTCTGAGCATGACTCATGCACGATGCTAACAGCAAGCAGCCTTAGTCCACCACCACCACCCATCCTGTGCAACCATGCTCAGAGGCTGCCTCCTTCTCCTTTTGACAACTAAGCAACATGAAGCCATTTTCCCATCTCTTGTTGCTGCTCAGCTTTGCTTTCTAGCACAGAGGTGCCAAAAGTTCCCTGTTGGAAAAGCAGAGAGAAATCTGTATGTCCCTGGCTCCTTTATTCCCCAGGTGCCTGGAGCTAAAGCCTATAAACAAAGCACTGAGCACACTGTCTGGAGTGATGCTGGCAGGGCAGCCAAGGAGGTTTACTTCATTTTAATCAAATTATTATGCTCTGTGGCTATTTACAGGTGACAAGATTGAGGTGTTTAGGGGAGTCAGTCACACAGGATGCCTCCTAATTCAGACATCCTAGTCTAAGGGCTTTGGAAGGCCCAGGAACATGCCTGTGGGGAAAAGAATGCTAGAGAATATGCTTATCTATATATATTGGAGACCTCTAAGAATCTCAGCCCTCAGCAGACAGCCACTTAAATGTTGGCCTGGTCACTTCTCACCCCACGTGTCTAAGGAGGGTACATTCACCTGGAGTTGAAAGAGCAGAGGTCCAGAGCCTGCTGCACAGAGCAGGTTAGATGGTTCCTCTGTCTCCCCCTGACACTCATCACTGCAACCCAGGCTGCTGCTGCTGCTCCTCATCCACTGCACCAGGAATAGCATCTCAGACTGCCCACATACTGAGATGATCCTGCTAACTAACAGCAAGGATGAGCAGGTCTTTATTATGCTACTAAATGAGTTACCTTCCAAATTCTTAGCCCCAGCAGCAGCTAGGAGCACATTTCTCAGGCATCCAGACAATCAAGACAATTTGAGCTTTTGTCATTTGCTCCTGACAGCCTGAGACATCACTAACAGCCCAGAGACTTTGGGCACATCCTTTGGCAGCTCCAGGCCTGCCACACACTGTCTCTGCCAGTGCCACCCAGAGATCCAGACAGCTGATCCAACTGGCTCAAGAAGCTCCCAAGACTCTTCAAGAGTCTTTAATCCAGGCTGGTGGAAAGCCAACAAAATTAACTCTGCTCCTCATGGACAGAGCAGGAGCCTTTCAAGCACTCCACTTCTTTCTCCAGGCTGTGGGCACTGCCTGCAAGAGGATATGAGTGCTAGGAAAGGAGCAGAGCAGCAGCATAGGTCAGTGGTGCAAAGCAAAGCTCTTGGGTCAGGAAAGGTTAAGCAGCATAAATCTCTGACCAGGGAAATGATGGAGATTCATCAAACCAAAAGCATGCTGGATTATTCTCCAGATCTTACTATCTAGAGAGCACCAGTGGATGTTCTCAGGTAGATAGTGATAAAAAAGAGATAAGCAGCACCTATTCTTGTGGTAATCAAACCATGGCATCCATCACCCAGGATATGATGATGCCAGAAGTATAAACAGCCTCCAAAACACAACCAAGGAGGACCACACAGTTTAAAAACCATCAGACCCATTTTTTCCCCTCAAAAGATCCCTAGACACCTGAATTGGGGAATCAGGAAGATAAAGATGATTTTATGCATGCCTTGGGCCCCATTCTTCCCTTTAGCAGCCACCCTACCATACTAGCTCCAGTCAGAGAGGATGTTTGTAGCTTAACCCAGCAGAGCAGTTCTTCAGGTTGTTGGATTCCATACCCAGGACAGCAGGAGAATTCTTCCCACAAACTCCACCATGAATATGTCTGAACTCTCAAGGCCCTGCTCCAAGCTCATAGCTCCATGCACTACCATCTGTGTGTTCCCAAGACCACTGTGGATCTCTGAGGTTTCTACCCTAAAAGAGGTTGCAGCAATAGAGTAAACATCCCCTTGGGTAAAGTGCATTGAGNTCCAGAACTGGACACAGTATTCCAGATGAGGTCTCAGGCCAGCTGAGAAATTGCATTTTTGGGTGCTTTAGAGCTGCTAATGGGTGATGTCATCACTGGAGCTAATGCAATCCTCATACAAGTGTGGAAACAAAGTGAGCAGGAGCTCTAAAATAGAGATGTGTCTCTCCACAATAGCAACAGGCACCTCACAGCAGGGCAGCTTCCCTCTATACTCATCTACAGCTAGAGGAGGTTACAAGCAATAACTAAGAAAAAATATGAGAGGAAACAAGCTCTTTCAAGCAGCAGCACTCTATTCTTTTCCCAGGCCTTTATTAAGAGCAGAGCAGCATGCTTCTTGGAAGTAAATGTGAAAGCATTGCTGGGAAAAGATACTGAGGGAGTGTTTGCTGGAACAGCAAACCAAGCCATTTTGGGCAATTCTCTGTTAGTCTCCAGTTCAGCTCAATAGGATATTGATCCTGGCTGCAGAGAACCCAGCCCTGCCTTGGGCTCTGATTAACAAGTTCTCCTGGCTGATTTTGACAAGCAATATGTCCATCACTGCAGGTAAATTTTAAACCTCTACATATTTATCCACAAAAGCAGTGTGCAGGCATTGAATAGCAAAAAAAAGAAGGTTGGAGAAAAAAAAAAAAAAGGCAGGTGGCAAGGGTTGCAGCATTCCAACCTATGCTTTTTGAGATGCTTCTGCAAAAAATGCTAACACTGACATTTCTTTACAAAAATAACTCTAGATTCAAATGAACCACTTGGAAATACAGAATCTTGCTGTTCTCCTTTACTAAGAGACACAGTCTGCCTGCCTCCTTCCTGACCAAGCCCATGGTAAAGGTAAGAGTGGAGACTTGAATGCTGCAAGCCCCTAGGACAGANTTATGCTGAGGAGCCGAGAACTGGATGCAGTACTCCAGGACAGGCTGGATTCTATCTCTCTACAACTCCCTGAAAGCTTGGAGATGGGGTTAGGTCTCTTCTCCAGGGTTACCAGTGAGAGGACAAGAGGAAATGGCCTCAGGTTGCACCAGGGGAGGTTTAGACTGGATGTGAGGAGGAATTTCTTCCCTGCAAGGGTTGTTAGGCATAGCCCAGGCTGCCCAGGGAGGTGCTGGAGTCACCATCCCTGGATGAGTTCAGGTAGCATCTAGATGTGGTACTTAGGGCCATGGTTTAGTGGGTCTCGTTGGACTTGATCTTGGAGATCTCTTCCAACCTGAGTGAGTCTATGATTCTATGCTGACTGTAGTGTTTACCTAAGGGTGAATTCAATACATACAGATCCTTTCCCCACAGCCTCTCCCAAAATACACCCAGACACTGGCTGGGCCTTCTTCCTATGGAATCAGCTCAAGCTGCTCTTTGCTTTCATGGCTTTTAGCTACAAGCTGGAAATGAAACCAGATTTTGTGACATTCACCTTAAGGAAAACATGGGCTCAGCAGGTACAGAGCTCTGGCTGTGCTGTCAGAAATGTCTTGTCAGGATCTTTCATGCTTACATAGGGAAAAAGAGACTCCAAAGGCCTCCCTAATGCTGAAGAACAATGTGAACTGAGTGCTCAGCTCTGCCTGGCAAACATAAAGCAAGCTTTTCCAGTAGAAATCTTGCACATATGGCAAAGGAAAGCTTTTGATAGAGTAGTAAAAGGATATTTCAGAAACTGCTATCCTACCTACCTATATTTATAAGGACACATTAAGAAGGAGTTCAGCACTCTCCTTTTTATTATTCCCTAATAAATTACAGAGCCTGCATGCTGGCCAAGCCAGGGCAGGCATTGAGCAGACCAAAGGGTTTGTAGCCAGTGAAGAAAGCCCAAGGCAGAGGAGCTCCTGCTTTCTATCACAGCCCATAGCAACACAGGAGTGAGCTAAGGACAGAGTAAGGCTCTAGGAAACTCAGAGCAAGGCACAACAGGCTACAGAGAAAACACTAATTCAATCTCCTCTGTGAAGCTGCTGCTCTTCAAATGCTATTTCTCCTACTGTAAGTCCCTCCACCACATTACTGGGGTTGGAAACACAGCCCCAGATTGAGGAGAACACTTATCTAACCAAGCACAGGAGTAACCCTGTTATTTTCAGCAGAGCCCTCCCCCAGACACCAAAACATTTTGGCATGAGCTCAAGCACCTTACTAAACCCAGCCTTGGAGCTACAGGGTGAGAGGTCTGGATTCCTCCGTGGGGATGACTCTTGGATGTATTATCAACCAGTTTGCTCTTTGCCTTCCCAGCATCACCTGCCTGGTGGGAAGTCCATGTAGAAGCCCATTTGAATCCAGCCCAGCTGGTGTCACCCTTGGAAATCAGCAGCCCTTGATGTTAACAGGGTTCTACTTCAAAAGCCTCTGTGTGCTTGCAGATGGCAGCAGGGCTCCTGATTACAGCTCTCTAAGCAAGGTGATAGTCCACAATTACGCTCAGAGATCAAAGAGGGCTTGCAAAGAGCCCTCACAATAAAGCCAGCAGCAGTAAGATGCTGGTGTCACCCCCAGAGCATCACCTATTGGGTTGTGAACCCACAAACACCACACAGACACACACACAATGGTTCATGTACTGCTGCAAAGCCTTCAACATCTCACACCTAGGCAGTTAGCAAAGCTAATATACCCATTTGGATTGTCAGCCTGTGCTCATGACAAAAAGCTAACTCTACCCCATGCCTACACACACAAGAGTGTGGCTGTGATTCAGGCAAGCTTTTTCCATCCAGCCTTCAAGCACAGAAGCACTGGAGTCAGCTGAATTCCAACCTCTACTTGACTGCTTTGCTGAAGGATAAATGAAAGCACTTGCCACAGTCCTTCCCAGAACCAGGGCTTTGAGGTTTCATGTGTTTCTTTCTTTTTAAACACACAACAGGGCATTGTGTAACTAGGAATGGGAACCTGGCATTGGTGGGAGTAATTGTAGCATCAGTGCTACTTCTCTTCTCCTCCTGCTTACCCCCATGCTGCCAGGTGTGTAAATGCAATTCTCCTTGTGGCTCCACTGAAGTTGCTATTGATTAAACACCCAACCCTAGCAGCAGGAGAATCGAGCCCTGTATATTTATTTTCTCCCTCTCAATACATAAAGAATTCCCTTTGGCCTCTCAATTGCTGGCTCACATGGTACAAGGAATGCAAATAGAATTACAGGGATAATGGAGCTAATGAACACATTTGTATATGTATGCAAGCACTTCTCTAACAGCAGCCTACTCCACACCACTAACCACACCAAAGGAGAGAGGTTTGTCACACACCAGAGCAGAGAGGGCATAAGAAAGGAGGCAATATTAATAACAAGAGCCAGACTGCAGTCTGCTAGGGAAAAACTCCCTGAAATCCTTCTTCCCAGATGAAGGCTGGGACCTCACATAGACCTTGGGAACATTTCCTTTGGATCTTTAAAGCACAAGTTACTTAATGTTTGTGTTTTCATCACACTACAGTCACATAAATAGATATAGCAACTGTTGCAAAGTATAACATAAACATCTTGTAAGCATTTCCAGGACAGAAATTAGTGATATCCATTCTAATCAGGGTACAAAACACAGGTAATATTTTCCCCTGATAAGATGTACTCTTTCTTTGAATTCTCTGCAGCCAAGTTATTTTCTGGCAGAGCAAATTCAGCCCTGCAGAAACTTCACTGATCTCAGAGTGATAACAGCTTAAAAATGGGATGCAGTTCATTAGTTAGCTCCCTTCACATTGACTTTTAAAGTCATCCTGTAATTGATTGACTTAAAGCACCTCATGGCAATTAGAAGCTGCAAAGTCCAAGAGATGTCAGTAAGCAGCTGGGTAAGATCCATCCCAATGTGTACACAGATAAACAGCCTCAAAACCTCTTGGAGTTGGTTCAAACAACACTTTCCAAGTGACTCCTTCAGCACAACAGCCATGATTTTGAGACAGTAAGGCTAGCAATGCAAGGGTTTCAGTACTCTTTCACTTAAACACTCACAGCCCACAGTTAAACACAACTCAAAGCAAGAAATCCCCTCAAATTTGGGCCAAGAGCTGGTCACTTACCCTGTGAGGACCACCACAAAATCCATCACGTTCCAGCCGTTGCGCAGGTAAGAGCCTTTGTGGAAAACAAACCCCAGGGCAATGATTTTGATACCAGCTTCAAAACAAAATATTCCAATAAAGTAGGGCTCAGTATCATCCTGAAAGAGAAGCCAAAGGGAAGGGGTTAGGAGATACCTCTGCTTCTGCCCCCACAGCAGGGCTCATGCAAACAGCCACGTGTACCAACTTCACATCCTTTTCAGCTCTCCGAGAGCTGAGCCCACAAGGTTTAAGTTTCCTGGGACTAAGCACACAGAAGAATTTTGTTATCATTATTTCTCTGAAAGTGAATTTGTTGGGTTGGTTTTTTTTTTCCACACTGGAAATTCAATTTACCTCTATTCTGTTTCATCTCACAATTTCCACCTTTACTCAATATGCAGGGGGGGATTTAATACTGACATTTTGCTCTAAGGTTGCATTTAAACTTGAGTAGTTCTGCAGTTAGTAGTAGTTGAGTAGTTTCTGTAGTTATTGACACAGAAGAAAAGATGTGCTTCACAATTCAGCCAGAGAATAGAAACAAGAGGATGTGCTGGGGAGAAAGTCAGCTCAGGGAGCTTTGTAGACACTGGCAGCAAGTTATTTATCACTTATTCCATCAGTTCTTCTTTCACTCTTTCTCCTCCATTTTCTCAGTTTCCACAGCTGCACTCTTTTGTTTTCCTTTTGCTGTGTTCCTGACTGAGGGAGAGCTCCTCTCTCCCCTCCATGAACAGCAGCAGTGAGGTCTGTGTGATCCCATGGGATCACAGCTTCATGTCCCAGCTCACTAGAGCTTAGCCTCCACTGCTCTACTAGACCTTTCCCCCCTCCCATCTATGGCACCAACTCCCTCAGTATTGTTCTTTATCAGTAAGAGTTTCAACACAAATTCAGTGCCAAATGGAAGCAGTCACACTTGGAAGGAAGCTATGGGAACAAAGCAAGAGGTGCAAGCACTGAGCATCCACTTCCAGAACATGCTAATTAGCTTTGGCACCTGCAGACAATTCCCAAATGTGCCTCAGCTCCCTGATTTCAGCTGAAGGCAGTGGAAGTGAAGCAGCTCTGCCCAAAAGGAAGCAAGCTCCCGAATTAAGAGATGAGAAATCTTTGTTCCAGTAGCTTCAGCATTTCTGGGCTTGGTGCACAGTTGTTTACACTTTGCAATTCTACTAATGACAAAAGGCGATTTTAGTTCTCTTATACTGAGAGAACTTGAACCTCAAGGCTTGGGGCCACAGAACAAAGAACACAAGCAGCTCTGATACAAGAAGTTGTTTTGCAAGCATAGGAACTCTTGCCCAGCTCTGACCCAGCACTGNCTCCTCTGCACCTGCTCCATCAATAAGAGTCTTTTTCCAGCAATTTATCCCTAACAAGAGCTGGAGGCATCCCAGGACTCCAAGCCAGTACAGAAAACAGGGAAGAAGGAAGAGGAGGTCAGAAGTCATCATATGTGACTTCAGAAGTTACCTTATCACTCCCTCTGCTTTCCCTTATGCACCCAGGAGCGCTCTTAACAGCCTGGTCCACCTGCTCTTCAACCCCACAGCACCTACTACTTCAACAAGCACATCAAAATCTTTGCAAACAAAGGCCTCCTAGCCCATCCTAGCTTTCCAGCCCACAACTACTAGCATGCCTCTAAAAATAGCTCTTCTAACACACAGCAAAAAGCAGAAACCATACCTTTACCCACATACACTCCCCCTCACTTCCTGGGAGCTTTATATCTACTCTGCCACCAGTCCTTTGCTCAATCTAGGTCAGGTGCCTTGTGGTTACAGCTCCCAGCTTTAAAGAGCCAGGCTTCAGGTACTCAAGGGTTTGATCGAATGTGCTCTTCCCAAAGCTAAGACTACACAGAGCTCTTAGCAAATGGGTCAAAGAAGTTCTTGTCAGCTTCTAGGGAAGCAGGAAGGCTCACAGATGGGCTGGGATATTCATTACAAAGAAAAACTGTCATCTACAGGGTTGGCAGTGAGTAGCTGGGGAAACACGAGGAGATAGAATCATTAAGGGCTGGAAAAAACCTCTAAGATCATCAGGTTCAACTGTCAACCTATCACCCCCATGCCACTAAACCATGTCACTAGCTGCCACATCTATGTGGCTTTTTGAACCCCTCCAGGGATGGTGACTCCAGCACCTCCCTGAGCAGCCTGGGCCAATGCCTAACAACCCTTCCAGTGAAGAAATTTTTCCTGACATCTAATCTAAACCTCCCCTGCTGCAACTTGAAACCATTTCCTCTTGTCCTATCGCTTGTTCATTTAGAGAAGAGACCAACCCCCACCTCACTCCAACCTTCTTTCAGGGAGTTGGACACAGCTAGAAGGTCTTCCCTGAGCCTCCTCTTCCTCAGACTAAGCAACTCCAGCTCCCTCAGCTGCTCCTCAATTCTCCAGACCCTTCACCAGCTTCATTGCCCTTCTCTGGACACATTCCAGCACCTCAGTGTCTTTCTCATAATGAGGGTCCCAAAACTGGAGCCAGGATTTGAGTGTGGCCTCCCCAGGGGCAGGGCCCTCCTCTTTTAGCCAAAAGAGGCTTTTCTAAAGCCTGTCTTAATTTACACTATCTTAGCCTGAGAATCAGGGCAATAACAACAGGATGAGAAGTCAAATCTCTGCAGTATTTGGTACAGGGACCTGTTGCTGAGAAAAAGGATTTGCATGGCTGTGTGTGATGGAAGGAACTGGAGGGCAAGGATGTGGGTGGCATGGCCTGTGTGGCACTGAAATGGCACTGCTGTCAGCTCAGAGTCCCTCCTGCCAGGGCATCCTGCAGCCCCTTCCCAGCAAGGCTGTGCTGCTGCCTGGGTTCAAGAGTGGCAGAGCAGGAGCTGATGAGTGTGTCTGGGTGCTTGGAAGGAGGGTGGAGAATCTGAGCAGCAGCCAGAGCTGTGCCAGCAGGTTGTTTGCTGTGGACACAGCAAAGCTTGAGACTGGGCCAAACACAAATCTAATCAATATGTTTCAGATCAGAAACAACTCCTGAGGCTGGAAAGTCATTACTATTCCTTGTCCATGTCCTAGTGTCTTTTCTTGGCCTTTGGATGTGACAGCCTTGATAGGGTTGGGTTCATAAGACTTTGTTTATGCAAAGGTTAATATGAGCAGCTCATATATGAGGGCATGAAGTGCCTGTGGATGGGATAAAGAACTAAATCCATTAGGAAAGAACTAAATCCATTAAGAAAGTGCAAGAGCTGTCATGCTGGATATCTGAGAGTTGTATCCTGCCCTCACACCAAAAACATCAAGGAGAGCCAAATGCTCAGAGCTCTACAGGGGCATGCAGATGAACATCCTACCTGGTGTGCCTCACAGAAGGGCAGAGAATAGATTTCCTGTCCAGCAAGTTCTGATATCTCTGTCAGACTGGGACAAATCCATGGGCTACTGAAGCTTCTCTGAGAAATTACGAAGGGGATATAGAGAGAAGAAGCATGCCTGGAGAGCCAAGAGCATCATGGGCAAGCCATCCACCTGCAAGGCCATTCAGGGCTTGGATGCAAAGCTCCCATTTCCACATTTGGAGCTCTCCCCAGCAGGCTCTAGGCCACTCAATCCAACTCCCTCAGCATCTTTGCAGTTGGCATCACTCCAGTGAGTACAAACAATGCAATATTTATTGGGACAGAGAGAGATTGACTACAACCTAGTGGCTAAAGCACTCAGCTGAGATGGACAAGAGCAAGCCTGTAGCAGCTCTGTTCCAGAGGAGAATGACTGAGGTGCAGGAAACTCTCCCAGCAGCTGAAGCACACAAGGCTCCCAGCTGAAAGCAGGCAAGAGCCTGGGAGCTGGTCATTCTCCTGCTCAGGGAAGGATGGATGAGCTTATTTCTCTTGTCTGTAGAACAAGGACTTGAAGCCAATGCTCCAGTTCACCACTAAATGCTTTGACCCCCAGACTGGTGTTTTTTTCAGAGCCCTGGTTTGGACCAGGATTTCCATCCTGAAGCCAAGTAATGCTTTGCTGTGCTACAGACTCCATACAGAGAATGGACAGAGAAAGATTACTCATAACTCAGCCATTCTAATTCTTGAAACATTGCAGATCCTGAGACATCACATGCTCTTCCCATGTGCTTAATTAACCCTGCTTGACAAGTAGCATGAGCACAGAAAACAGCACATGAGCCAAGTGAGATTGCACTGCAGGTTCCTATCTTGTGTCTCTGGGGAGATACAGAGAAGAAAAATTTGATTAGAAGAGAAAAATCATCAAATGTTTGTATGGTCCCCTCCTCCCTCCTTTTCTCTCAGCTTTAACAAACAGCCAAGTTTAAAGATTTTTGTCTTTGTATCTGTAGCACAAAGTATCCAGGCAGATCTGGGTTTGCCTCACCAACTCTGCCTACATCTCCTAGTCATGAAAGGCTTGTGATGTGCATCTCATATCCCTAAGATCTGATTAACTCTTCAGTGATGAGCCCTCACTCCAGATTAGAGATTTTAGTGAACCCAGAAGAAGGAAAGATAGATCCATAAGCCATTAACCCCAACAAAGGGCAACTCCATTCCTGCCCAAGACAGCAATAAACCACCTGCTGTTCTGCTTGAACTTTATTATTCAGCTCAACAGACCTGTAGGTGTATGGGGATGTTCACCTGCTCTGCCTTAGCATTTACAAGGAAAGCACTTACAGTCTGTGGGAGTGGCAGGAGTGTTCTAAAGAGGCTTCACTTTGAAAATCAGAAGAGGGTTTTCCTATTCACAATGCTTAATCTTTCCAGCATGAGTTGAAAACAATAGAAAACATTTCATGACTTGTAAAGATTCTCTGTGTTATTCCATGATGAATCTCTTGGTACTTCAGAACCACAACTGTGCTGTAGATAAAATGGCTCCAGAATGCCTGGATCAAAAGCAGTGATGCACAGCAGTGTTTGGGACATAAATCAGGGGTTAATCCTCCCTTCATAAGCAAGGCAAGAGCCAACAAGGTGGACAAGGTGCATTTAACTCATCCAGATATCTTACACTGCCAGTGCCTCCCTTTGGGATGATTTGGGCAGGAACCGAGGAGTGTGTGTGGTGCTGGGTGCTGCTGTAAATGGAGTTAACACAATGGGGAAGCCTCTAGGATGCCCTTACAAAGCTAGGCATACAGAAGAACATAGAAAGAACATGCTAACCATACCTACTGCTGCTTAAAATAACTCCTCACCAAAATGTTAGCAAGCTAGAACATCCTCAGAACTACTTCTCCCTTCACTAGTCCCTACATTCATAACTCAGGAAGGCACTTCCCCAGGTCAGTCATACCCTTGGTCTGAACCTGTGCTTGGGCCACAACCCCAGGCTGGCTTTGCTGGCCAAATCCAAAACAGACAGAGACATGTTAAATGGCAGGAAGATCACCACACATGCATGTTGTTATTTTTTCCCCTCATCTCTTCTTAGGTAGAAATAACTCAAACAGAAAGAGGCTAAGTGAACCCAGTGTAGGTGGGCAGCCAGCATCGACTAGCTGACCCTGAAACTCATCTAGGTCTCTCACTTACACCCTTTTTCCTCTTCCTGAAGCATGAGACTGTGAGAGTTGCCCACAGATATGGACCAACCTTGGCACCTGAAGCAAGCAGCATTCAGAGGCTCTAGCTTTTGACAGCAAGCCTGATATTAGCTTTGTTTGCCTAGTTTAATACCTACATGTAAAACACATACAGATCCATATTTATTCATCCTTTGAACCCGCAACAGGATTAATGATTTTAGGCATGAGAAATGTTCCAGATCATTAGCAGCAGGAGAAAAATCAAGCCAAATCCTACCTGCTTTTCCTACAGGGATGATAAATTGAAGAATGATTTTGAAGCTATTCTTCTGTTCTCTTTTGAAATAAGGTAATTGGGCTCATTAGCATAAAGCCTGCAGGTAAATTGTTTTCATCTGCAAGTTGCTTGGTTTGGTTTTGGGTTTGTTTTTGGAAGGAAAGTGTAATCATCTAAACACAAAGTTTGCTTTGTAGGCTCCTGCTGTAGCAGGAAGACAGCTGAAAGACACACGAGCCTAGAAGGTTGCTCTGTTCTACCACTTCCTGGGAAAACATCACAGAAGTTCATTTGATTCTACAGATAATTCTGAGCATTTCACAGTCTTTTGCTCTCTGGGTTTAAGACAACTTAAGTCTGTTACTCTTCTGCTCATAAGGTAAGATCCATCCCTCCTCCTGCAGTTGGGCAGGGCTGGCTAGAGTGATGAAGCATTCTTGGGAAGATGGGATCGGGAGGTTAGAGTTCTACTTGTTGTCACTGACTTATTTTTCCTGATTGTCAGGTCAATGCCTGTTTGTTTACATCTGCATCTTCAACCCAGATCTTGCAACAGTGACTGGCTGACTGCTTTTTTGTATTAGACCAGAAAGAAAAAAGGTAAATAAAGGAATACAACTCACCAGTCTCTCTGACATGGGTGTCTTGTCTCCATCCGGCAAATGCTGTTCCAGAGCCAGCACAATACAATTGGCTATGATTGTAGCTAAAATCATGTATTCAAATGGAGTGGGGACCAGAAGTTAAAGAAGACACTAGACAACATAAGGAGAACCTCATCCAAATCTCATCTCTACCTAACAAGTTGCATTAGTTGAGCATTCTAAGATATCTCATCTTTTTTGAAGACATTTAGTCTCCTTGAGTTGCTCTGTTCCTTCCAAGGTGTCTTCAGAAGAAAAGTAGGAAATTTACTCTTTCCTTTGAGAGAGTTAACAACTTAACAGAATCTGAGGTGCTCAAGGAATCCAGGAGAAAGAAAGTAAAAGGTCCATAGGTAATAAAAAGCTATTAATAATTATTTTTCTTAGAATTGGTAAGCTAAAATGCCCCACAGTCGATCATCCAGCTGAATGTCATCTGTTGAACTATTCTTCAGCAATTCCCTGGCATTTAACCTGAGCACATGGTGTAAATAAGCAGTGGGCTAGAAAAGTTCAATTTAGAGTGTCTACGCAGGTCCAAATCAGGAATTGCTGCCAGATTGCAATGCCTGCTCCTGGTGAGAAGAAACAGTTCTACTCTCACAGCTCCCTATCGGGATGTAGGAGGGAAGTGTTCTCCCAGGACAGAAGCAAGCCTGACACCAGGTACCCCCTTGCCTTTTGCTCTGGTCTCTAGCCCTGAGCCATGCCAAGCTCCTGTGCTCCCAGGGCGGTGCCGCCTCGCAAGTGGAAGCAGGGCCCAAGGCAGGCAACAGCCCCGCTCAGCACCGCGGACAGCCCCGATCAGCACCGCGGACAGCTCCGCGGGAGGCTTTGCTCATCATCACGGGTGGGGCTCCGCTCAGCACCGCGGGCAGCTCCGCTCCCGCCCCGCCGGCTGTCGGCCACCTCTCGGCCTTCAACCCCAGCCCCGGGGACCTGCTGGTGGCTCTGCTAAGGGCTGGGTCCCCTCCTCGCACTTCACTAGAGAGACAGACTGAGGGAGCGAGAGATGCAGACGAGTCACCCAAGAGCCAGGAGAGGACAGACTGCGTCTGGCCTTGCAGGGAATGTAATGCTCTGACTTTGGAGCTTGTTTATTCCGTCTTGAGTGCAGGGAAGGAGAAATGGCTGAGGAACTACATCAATCCCTGTGATTTTATAGGATGGACAGGAAGATCAATATACGTGTGTGTGTGCATGTGCGTGTGTGTGTGTGTGTTCAGGGGGAAGGGACGTGCATGCACTCCACTGGTGTATTTTTTTTCCCTGTTAGCCCCTCAGGAAGTGAAAACTGGGGAAGCCTGAAAGGGAGCTGGCCTCTGTGGCAATGGAAAGTGTTGCTAGGAGGCTGGGAGGAGGCCTTGCTGCTGTTAGCTGAGGATTAATAGGTGTGTGATATCAAATGAAAAGAAAACAACCAGCTCCCTTGAGATCACCAGTGCAATGTACACACACACACATACACAAACATACACATACAAACACACAATCTACTCCCTGGTAATCTCAAACAGTCTGTTCCCCTTTTCTCATGGCTCACAACCCCACTGTGTGCACCAATACAAGCAAAAAAACCCTTCTGAGGAAGAGCTCTGCAGCTCACTTGGCCTGGGAGCTTGTTCTGAGACAGAAAGCATCTGCCCCTTTCCCAGTACAGCAGCTGATCATTCCTTCCACTTACTGACTCCCCTTGCCTCAACACTTTCCTTTTTTTTTTTGTTTTTTAGTAAAGCTCAAGCTTAGTCTGCACCTAATCAAAGTGACAAGATTCATGTTGAGTCTAATGGATTCAGGAGGTGAGGTACTAAAAGCCTCAGTGCAACGACTGTATTAATGGGCTCCACAAGGTACCTTGGTTATTATCAATGTCCCTACTATCAATGCAGCTTTAGTGCTACGATGTCATCATTTTTATCTCACATTCCTTCTTCTGTTCAGAGTGAGAGAGAAGAGTTGAAAGGCTCTAAGATGGAACAACGAATCCAGATTCATTAGCATGACTCTCACAGAACCCTTTTTTGAATGGTAGGCAATGTAAATCCATGCAACTGTATAGCTGACACCTAAACACACTCTGACATGCACATATGTCTCTCCTACAGCCCTGCCATAGCCAAAGCACACTCTGCCATTCCCACAGAAGCAATCTCCTATGGCACCCAGCTCCACGGGCGTGCGTTATGTCAGGCACACGGCTCCATGTCACACACACCCATCACACACACTGCCTCACACACGCACGTCGACGTTAGCACCAGCCATCCATCCTTAGCTGCCATGGGGGGCTCTCTTTCCCCTAGTCACCCCCTCCCCATCTTCCCCCCGTGCCCACACATCCTCCCTGAAAGGATATGGCCATTCTGTTATTCTCTTGGCGTATTTCCGTATAACATTATCTTCACTGAAGATGAAGAGGGATCTGTTGACTGTGAAGCAGTTCTGTTTGACAGGGATGGGGTTGTAGAGAGCCATAGTCCTGGCCCTCTGAGCCATCGACTGCTTATACATCCTTTGGCCGGCTTGAGGGCCACCTTGCCGGCTGCTCCCTCTTCCAGTCCCGGCTGGCCCTCCACCTCCATAGCGGGTGGGCAGATCATCCCCGAACCGAGCCATCCTCTCAGAGCACGGAGCCGGGCGCTACAATCCAAACTGGCAGCCGAGGCGAGAGGAAGACGCATCACAGCGCGCAGCACTTCTGCCTCCGGGGGCTTCGCTGGCGGGGTCGGGATCGAGCGCAGCAAAACAGAGAGATGTGTATCAAAAACAAAACAAAAACCGAGATCAACAAAAATATCCCTTTCCCTTCCTCCACCCCCTCCTCGTCCCCGCAGCTGGGGCTGCCCGGGGGGAGGAGGAAGGCGCCGCTTCTCCGCTCACCTCCCCGCACAGGTACAGTCTCTCCTGCCCGACCTCATGGCCGGGGCTGCGGAGGAAGGTGAGGAGGAGGAAAGGAGGTGGCCAGCGGGTCCCTTCCGCGGTGGCCGGCGATGGCTCTGGACTGGGCAGGGGCTGCGCTGGTGCCGTGCCCGCCGCGGGAGCGCTCCACCGTGCCCAGCCCAGCCCTGCCCGGCTCCGGTCCGGCCCCGCCGCATGTGATGCTCGGAGCCAATCGGCCGCCGCGGCTCCGCCCGCTCCAGTCACCGGCACTGGGAGGCGAACAGGGAGCAGGGAGGGATGCAGGGAGGGATGGAGCCGGCCCGGCCCGGCCGCCACCGCCCACCCGGTAAATAACGGCGGAGCCGCGGCCACTCCCCGGACCCGCGGGGAAGGAGGGATCGACACCGCTCCCCCCCGCCCCCTGCGCAGGGCTCCGCGGGTGCGCAAAGCCCAGGTCTGGAGAGGGGTGCCGCCGTCTTTTTGGGGAGGGGGGAACCGGGCGAGGCTGCCCCCGCGCCTGCGCACCGCTGCCCAGATGTGCATTGCCCAGCTGCTGCAGCTGGGAGTGCTCCCAAGAGCGGCCGAGGGTTGGGTCCGGAGGGGGATTCGGGACTCGCCCCCGTCTGTGCCATCGGGGGCCCTGGGGGAGGCCGGGGGCTCGGGGAGGAGGGTGCAGTCTGAGATGGGAGTGCGAGGGGGGTGCTCTTTCCAGAGGCAGACCCTGGCGCTGGTGGCACCGCGGTGGCAGGAGCAGATGTTGGGGGGGCTAAGGTGATGCAGGGCTGTGTGCCACAGGCTGACTCCAAACAGAGAGCTGGAGCCTTCTGGACAACTAACTTTGTTTCTCCTTGGTTTGAATGACTCCTGCAGAGCACTGGATATCTTTAATCCTGTATTTATGGACAAAATCCTTTAATCCTGTTTATTCCAGCACCCTCTGTTGCTCCCATCCACCACAAGTCAGGAAGCTCTAACTCCTCCTTGTTCCCGGAGCACCACACGTCAACAGCCACTGCAGTAGCTGGTGAGGATCTGCTTTTGCTTTTAGGCTAAATCTGGTATATAAACTATTAACTTGTAGAAGGGACCCTCCAGAGAAGTCAGGGCTGGCAGCTGGGGCACATTTTCACTTCCCCCACAGCAAGGAGAGCCTGGACTCTGCTGCTGATGTGGTTTTTGCCTTAGTCATCCAAGCTGTCTCAGTTCAAAACCAACCCACCAACTAGGCAAGTCTGTAGCAATAACATCTGCTGGCTTCAGGAGACAGCAAAAGGGCTGGCAACAGCCACAAATGGCACAAATAAGGGTTGACAGTATCCAAAGGGTAACTCTCCAGAAGAAACTAGCTTCTTACCCAGGGCTTTGGTGTCTGAAGGACTTTCTCTTACTGCAGCATAGCCAGAAGCTACCCTTGAAGGCAGCACTGGTGAGCTAGGAGCAGCATGAACTCAAGGAGCCCTAGAGGGAAGCAGCAAGGGAAGAAGGAGCATCACATCCTGCTGCCTTGAGGGCTGGACACAGCAACAGCCACCAACCACCCTGATATGGACATGGCCACCTGGCTCCTGCAAGGCCTAGGGACCAGCTCAGCAAGAAGCAGCTCCAGTCTGTAGGTTACCTTCTCATGCACATGCTGGGAATGCAATAAAAGAGAACTTTCCCCAAGCCCAGTTTTGGACAATTTGCAGCTGAAACTGAGTGCTGGAGTCTTTGGGAAACATTTTGCCTGGAGAAGGAAGCTGAAGTCTTTGGGAAATGAGGCTTCATGCTTCAGTTGCTACCAGGTTGCTCCAGGTCTAGTTGACCAAAGATCCTTGTTACACTGAAACAGGCCCTGGGCAGAGATTAAAATGAGAGTGTTTCCTCCTACACCTCTTCCTCTTCACCTCCCAGCACTGCTGAGCTCCTCCACACAGCCAGGTCATCAGGGCAAGTTTCTTTATCTCATGGAAGGAGAAGGAGGGTGCAGGGAGCTCACAGTTCATAATGCTCTCTTGCTGCATTCAGCCTCTTTTCTCTTCAAAGTTTCCCCTAAAAACATTTTCATTTTCATCCTCAGTACATTGTTTCTATAAAGAGTTTATGTTTTCACCTGCAAATCAAGTTTCCCTGAGTTGATTTATTTAGTTGTCTAGATTTTTCACTTCTCTGCTTCTGGTCACTAAATCTAATATATTCTGTGGTGTTGTGTTTTTCAGTGGGGGAAAAATGGCTCTTTTTTATCAGTAGCCAGTGGAAGAGGAAATGCCATTTTCAATAAGCCTCCCACCCCCATCTGATGGAAATCAGCACCTGGATAAAAGAAATACATTTGTTTCCACAAATCTTCATAGCTGCATCCTCCCATGCCTAAAAGATGGAGAGGATCAGATGAACTGCTGACTCTGAAGAGCTGCTGTCTTTTACATCAGGTGGGATTGAGAATCAGGTATAGCTCTGCCCCTACATCCCCTTCTCTCCTCCCAGAGCCACCAAACCATCCCATCTCTGCCAGGAACAACCTCCCCACCAGAGCCCTGCACAGAAGTCAGCAGACAGGCTGGGGAGGTGCTGGTGAGAAAAGCATGAGAGCATGTCATGGGGATCTTCTGCTAAACCACACTTTGCCCTTCTCTCAATCTGCATGCTCAGGGCTTTACTTTTGTTCCCTCCCATCATGAGGAAGATCACACAGATCTCAAGCATTGAATGCCTTAAAGACAAGCAGGAGATTGCAGTTGCAAGGATTATTTAGCTTTGAGAAGGGAAGCATCAGGATTTAGTTGGGCTTTTTAAGATTATGAAAAAGAGCAGAGGAGCTCAGAGAAAGCAAAAAACTCCGAGCACTGAACCAGGTCAGATGTCTCTAATCCACCAGCATAGCAGGGCAAAGAGCATCTCATGGCCAATTCTATAAATGGATTCAGTCATGAGTAATTCTTCCTCTTAAGCCCCAAAGACAGAGGTGAGCAAGTCCTGCTGCTCTCCAGCAAGGAGCCTTCCTCCTCCCCAAGCAGCTCTGCCAGGCAACCAAACAGTGCCCTGGACTTTCACCTCCAATCCCAAACCTCAAGCCTGGGCTTAATGGAGCAGCACTTCCATCTGGAAAGGCAAAGTCTGGCTTGCTGAGACATGGCAGAGAAAGCAGTTCAGTGCTGCAGCTCTGGGGGGGTCAGGGGACTGGGACATGGAGCACAGTAAACACCTGTGTCACTGCTTGTCTGCCCTGCCAGAGCAGTTCCTGGGGACTCCCAGGACAGGCTGGATCCAGCTCTGGGGAGTTTTCTGGTTGAAGCACAAAGAAGAGGACTTGCAGCTTGCTGTGCTCCAGACACATTTGCATGCATGAGCTACAGGAGGGATGGTGACTGTCATCCTCCACTGAGCAGGCTAGGAAGGACACATTTGCAGAAAGAGCAGGAAAAAAGTAAAGGATTTCTTCCTTTTAGAAAGGAAGGAAGGAACTCTCACTATGCTCTGAGCTTCTCTGGTCCTTCCCTACACCCTTCAGAGAGAAGGTCAAGGTTTCCTGGCACACCTTGTGTCCAGGTAAGCTCACGAGTAGAGCTGTGGGAAGGATGTTATTTGCTTCTCAGACTTTGCAGGACTGAGGAACAGAGCAGCCACTTCAATGCCAAACATCTCAAAGCAGGCTGAGGGAAGTGGTTGTGCCCCCCTACTCTGCACTGGGGACACCTCACCTCCTGTGTTCAGCTCTGGGCTCCCAGCATAAGACAGACATGGACCTGCCTGAGCAGGAGGCCACAAAAACCATCTGAGGGCTGGAAGCTCTCTGCCCTGAGGCCAGGCTGAGAGAGTTGGGCTTGTTCAGCCTGGAGAAGAGAAGGCTCCTTCCTGCAGCCTTTCCATACTCCAGGGCCCCTATAAGAAAGATGGGGAGAGACATTCCAGCAGGACCTATTGGGACAGGACAGGAGGTGAGGGTTTGAAACTAAATGAGGGAGATTTAGACTAGATAGAAGGAAGAAATGTTTCCCACTGAGGGTAGTGAGAGCCTGTCCCAGGTTGCCCAGAGAGGTAGGAGATGTCCCATCCCTGGAATTATTCCAAGTCAGGTTGTTTCAGGCTCTGAGCAACCTGCTCTAGCTGCAGATGTCCCTGCTGAGTGCAGGGGGCTGAGCTAGATGACTTGTTTCTCTTGAACTTAATTCCTTTTGTAGAAGGACCATGACATTGAAACTAAGCAGCTGTGCTTTGACTGTGGAAGAAGTTAGCTGAATTGAGCCTGCTGGCATCTTTGCTTCATGTGGCAAGCAGCTCAGAAAATACTTCAACAAGAAGGATCAAAGTCTGAATGACACCACACTGGAAACTTCTCAGCAATGGGTAAGCAGGAAACCAGAGGACACAGAGAAGCAAGGCTGTCCATGTGCTGAAGACAGACAAGGAACATTCTCTCTGGGGCCCAGTGTCCCACTCACAGTGTCACTGCACCACATCCAAGCCCCAGTGACACCATCACAGTGTTTGCTCTGCTGCCACTCACCCAGTGCTCATGGCAGGGGAACTGTGATAAGATAATGGATAGACAGTACTCACTATTTTTATATCAGGATTCATATTTTTCATCTCCTTGGCATTTCTAAGATCATTTCTACACCATTAGTCTCTGAGGCTGACCAGCCAGCAGGGAAAGGCAACAAGTTCAGATCTTTTCCATTGCTTTGGACCTCAATTGAACTGAGGATTTGATCACCAGAGAGGAGAATTTGATGAGCCTTAGCTTGTTTTTCAGTACATAACTGTCTGTGGCACAAAAATTATTAGACATCTAATCCTCCTTAAGATTCAGGTCTGTCCTGTGCTTGGGCTCTCTGAAAATAAGCCTGGATGCTTCTCAGCATCTAGATGTCACAACACCTTCTCCAATCCTACCCTAGACAAGCTGCATAGGCTCAGCTCTGCGTAAGCATCACTCTTAAGAGCCAAGAGTGAGAAGCACCACGAGAGCTGATAAAACACTACTGGTGCAGGTTAGGAGCTGGATGGATTGGTCAAAGAGAGTCAGAGAAGTTTAGGAATCTCATCAGTCACTTGCCCAAAGGTTAAAGCAAGTTGTAGACAGGCAGTTCCCAGGCTCCTCTCCACACAAACCCAGCAGTGTGTGCACTTGGCTCCCACAGACATCTGCTGTATACTATGCAGAGCTCCCAGCATGTCAGGTACATATCACACTGCTAAAGGAGCCACACTTGGCCTGGGTTATTTTCAGCCTTGTTATTAAATACAGAGTGATCAAGGCCCAAGAACTTGGTTTAGATTAGATATAAGGAGAAATTTCTGCACTGCAAGGGTTGTTAGGCACTGGCCCAGGCTGCCCAGGGAGGTGCTGGGGTCACCAGCCCTGGAGGGGGTTAAGAAGCATTTAGATGCTCTACTTAGGGCCATGGCTTAATGGCACAGGGGTGAGATGTACAGTTGGACTTGAGGATCTTAGAGGTTCCAACCTTTGTAATTCTGTATGAGTCTCTTCTCAGTGATGGCTCAGCTCTTCAGGCACAAAGAGAAACCATGGAGCAATGACCATAGAGGGAAATGGCTCCCTGTTTACAGCTGCCACATTTTGCATTGAGATGCCCAATGACAAGGTGTAGCAGATGCTCAGATTCCCAAGGTCTTTTAAGGTCCTTGGGACTGAAGAACAGCATTGTACAAGAAGAGTAACACACTGCAAATCCTACTTCCTCAGTTCTAGGATGGCTGCTGCCATCAACATTCCTATTGTAAAGCTAAGGACAAAGATGGTTTGCTTTCTGCAGCTTCTGGGGTGGTTTATGCACCTAACATCTGCAAAAATTTGGCACTTGTGCATGGAACATCAGTAATTAGGCACTTGTGTATGCAGTGAGTCTGAGAGAGAGCATGCAGGGGGAAGAGATAACCTCAACAGTATTTGCATGTACTGACAAGAATTGCCTCTACTCTGGAACAGCTGTAAAGAGCTGTCTGGGCAAGCTCAGCTCCCAAAAGGCATCATATGGAGCAAAGAAGTAATGTGGAGTAATTTCAGTGTCTGAAATGCTGCAGTTGCTGTGAGAGTTCACCTTCAGCCTTCAACACAGACTTAGGAAACCCTGGTGCAGCCAGAAGCAGGTTAGTGGCACTCAGACATCACATCCTCTTGCAGAACACTGCTGCAGGGAAATGTTCCTCTAAGTATCTTTAAATCCTTGCACCAGAACATCCTCTTCCCACTTTCAAGAGGATTTTGATCCTTTTAAGCTAGGAAAAGAACTAGGCTTTAGTGACTTGTGGTCAAGGGTCAGTTTCCTATGTGGCACAAAAGAGCTAACACATGAAAAGCTGGGCAGAGTTGTCTCAAAATCAGTCATTTAACTGGTTTTGACTGAATGAGATTGCAGATACACTCAGCCACACCTCAAATACAGAGGCAGAAGGAAAGCCAGGGCAATAAAGACTTCTTCCCTTCCCCAAACCCTGCAGTTGAAGGAATTATTTCGGCCAATAGGCAGTAAATGCTATTATCTGCTAGCAACATGCTGGAGCAGAACTGGGAGTCATGGAGTCCACCATCAAGGCTTTGCTACAAGCACCTTCAAGCATTAAACTCATTGCCCACGGGAAAGTGTGGGGAGTGATACCCATGTTCCTAGAATCCTTGGATGGGTAGGATGAGCTCATTAGACTTCTGGCAGTCATCCTAGGAGAAGGACAACTCTGATTCCAAACCCGGGCAGATGGAGCTCATTTAGCCCTGTAAGGCCTTCCAGCTAAGAGGTTAAACCTCCATCCTAAGGACTTGGCTGCCAGAGTCCAAGCTTGCTAGGCCCTGGCAGATGAACCTTAGGACTAAAGGGTGGGTCCAGCTCTGCACATGCTGTGTTTCACCTAAAAAAAATCCATAGCTCAGGCTCGAGGGTGCTATCTGCTATCCTCTTTTTATCAGCGCGCTTGGAAAAGGCACTGAGGAGGAGCATGGATGGAGCCCTCCCTGGAGCTTCGTTTGCCAAGCCTAGCCACGACAAGACGACAAGCACCTTCAATGCTCTCAACAATCCTGGACACATGGACACACCTAAAGCCTTTAAATCACCATATTTCCCCCATCCTGAAACAGTACAGGAAGGATATAGATGTGCTGGAGTGTGTCCAGAGCAGGGCCAGGAGGATGCTCAGAGGCTGGAGCACCTCTCCTATGAGCACAGGCTGAGACAGTTGGGATTGTTCAGTCTGGAGAAGAGAAGGCTCTCAGGAGATCTTCTTGTGGCCTGCCAGGATCTGCAGGGGCTACAAGAGGGCTGGGGAAGGACTTGTTAGGCTGTCAGGCAGTGCTAGAACTTGGGGAATGGACACAAGCTTGAGGAGTGGAGATTTCAGTTGGCTGTTAGGCAGAAGTTGTTGCCCAGGAGGGTGCTGAGCCACTGTGCCAGGTTGCCCAGAGAGGTGGTGGCAGCCCCAGCCCTGGCAGTGTTGCAGGCCAGGCTGGCTGGGGCTGGGAGCAAGCTGCTCTAGTGCCAGGTGTCTGAGCTTTAAGGTCCCTTCCAACCCTGACAATGCTATGATTCTGTGTCCTTTGTTTACTTTTCCCTATTGTTGTTGCTGTTACTACCCCTGTGATCCTGGGATGCTCTTTCCTCTGCAGGGAGTGCTCAGCTCAGCAAAGCTTCAAACCCACTCAGGAACTCACTGGATAAATGGGAGGGACAGACTGAAGGTCTGGTGAAGTGCTGAATGAGCTCCAGTTAATGGATGCATGTGCTGTTACTCTGTCTAGGACCAGCTCAGGAACCATGAAGCAGGCAAGAATAATAGGGATTAAAAAAGCAATGCAGACTCCACAGCCTTCTGAGAGCTGCAAGGTTAATGCACACAATAAAAAGCTCTGGAGCTATAGATTAACTTCCCCTTCTCAGAATCTATTATTGTTTGTTTTAAAGGAGGTATTGAAAGGCAGAAAGAGAAGCTAGATGCCCTACTTCCACCACCCTGCACTGGGAGTTGGGGTTTGGTTTGGTTTATGCCTTTCAACATCTTCCCCACTTATTTTTTTCTCCAACCTGCAGTGAAATGCAAATGACAAAGACTTGGATAAGCAGCCTGAAAGCTGAATAATAATGCCAGGCAGGGAATACCCCAGGCTTCAGGCAGGTTGGTGCTTTGGAAAGCAGCTTCCCCCTTAGAGAACCTGCTCTTGTGTGCCTGTTGGCCAGGAGGAGGGAGGAAAGGAGGCAGAGGACAGCCAAAAACCTGCACCAAGAGCTAGCTCCAGTTATAAGGCAACATCTAGGAGGCAACCAATCTGTTTAGCTTGGGTGCTCGTTGTTTATTCAGCTAATGGGGGAAGTTATGTCCATGTTCTAGGGTAAATTAAGTATTCAGCTCTTTTACAAGGCACAGTAAGTCGGTCAGCCTTAGCCTCAGTAATTAGGGCTTACTGTTTAATTAATCTCTTGTGGTCACACACACACCATCCAGCAAGCTCTCTCTGGTGGCTGCCATGGTACTGTCAAGAGAGGCTGGAAGAGGGAAAGGAGGAGTTAATCCTATAAGCACATCACTCATCCCTACTGCACAGACATCAAATGAAAAGGGGGTTGGGGTAGGAGAACATTTGGGTTATGAGCCAGCAAAACCAGTTAGGACATGAGCTCATTGCCCAGGAGACCCAGCACACCTACAGAGAGGGGACACAGCCAAACCCATGGGGAACTGCTCTTCCAAAATGGGAAGGAGAGAGCTGCTACACCTTTGGTTTGAGAAACACTGGGCTGACAGGGCTCTGCTTCCTCCAAGCCTGTCGATGCCCACAGAGCAGGGCAGTGGTGGGATGCCTGGGAAGGCTCTTCCCTGGCAGTGCCATGTCCTTGGCAGGAGCAGCAGCAGCAGCCCAGGACACAGGCAGGGGCCATGGTTCCACTCACTGCAGATGGGAGAGGGTGTAGGAGGCAGAGCTCCCAGAGAGATAGCAGGAGGGGACAGTCAAACAGAAAGGTGATAGAGCCTGAAAATCAACCCCCAGGAGGAGGACAGGAGGGAAACCAGTCCTTGGACCAAGATTACTGCACTAAAGAGATAACTAAACACTCTGCAGCTTTTCCTCAGGTAATAGAGGCAGCACAGAGAGGTTAAAAGGGTGCAAACTCTGTGTGAATCCCAAACACAAAAGCAGGTGATCACCAGCATGAAGTTACTTTGCTAAGTACCAGCTGCTCCCAGCTCATTCAGGATGCCAAGGAGATGGGGCTGGAAACCCTCTGGAGCAAGGGACCCAGCTGAGGGATGGAACAGACACTGCACTGGAGCTGGTAGCCAAGGGACAGGAACCCCAGTGAGGGTCTGACCCCCTCAGAGTGCCCAGAGCTGCTGGCAAGGTGCCTCAGAGGAAAACCTGTCACCTCCAGTCCCAGCTTCTTCCCTGCTGAGGCAGATATCTCCTGGGATAGGAAAACCTACCCATCATCATCATCATCATCACAGAGCTCAAGGAGCAGATTAAGCCCAGAGAAGCCACGCTGCAGCCAGGGCCTGGCAGAATGTTAGTTCAGTAGACACAGAGTCATAAGAATGCCATGTGTGGAACACAGCATCTCCAGAACATGTCTGTGTTTACCTGAAGAGCCTGGATGACCTTCCTTCAACATCTTAAAAGTGATTAGTGGAAGAACTTCTCATCGGGGGAAATGTGTTTGCATGTTTTGAGAGCATCCTAGGAGAGATATGCCAAGATCTGTCATTAATTGGCAAATTGACCAAAGAGGAAAAAGAACCTTCAGCTGAACTGCCCTCATTGTAACAGTAAAACTCACAGCCAGAGGGGAGACCCCAGCCCAGGGCAAGACCCTTCCCCTCTGAACACACAGGTGAATGCTTTAGGATATAAACTTGATGATAATTAGCTGACCAATCCAGTATTAGGGCTTGGGATGGTGGTTTGATGACAAGATTTTGTATTTAAGGAGCTGTTGGAGCTTTCTGTGCTCTACCTAGCACCCAAACTCAAGCAACTTTGCAATAAAACCAATTCTCTCTGCTCTGGGTGTGAGGAGCTCTTTGCACACTGGGGAATGAACTCCTGAGCTTTTGGACACCAGTGGGACGGGTGGGGCAGAACCAGCACCACAGGGGGAGCCGGGAACCGGGAAGGAGGGAGGGAGCCGGGCACCGGGAGGGAGGGAGCCGGGCACCGGGAACTGCTCGCCGCAGCCTCGGGATTTTTCTCGGGCTCCAGCGCCCTCTGCTCCAGCACGGACAGAAGTGAAACTCCTCTCACCTCACACCACATCCCAGCTGGAGCCCTGGGTCCCCCTAAGCAGCACCCACAGGCAGGAGAGGCAATGCCGTGCCTCTGCCTTCATAGAATCACACAACTGTCAGGGTTGGCAGGGACCTTCCAGCTTCTCTAGCCCCAAGCCCTGTGCCTGCCATGGGCAGGGACACCTGGCACTAGAGCAGCTTGCTCCCAGCCCCAGCCAGCCTGGCCTGCAACACTGCCAGGGCTGGGGCTGCCAACACCTCTCTGGCCAACCTGGCACAGTGGCTCAGCACCCTCCCGGGGAACAACTTCTGCCTAACAGCCAAACGAAATCTCCCCTCCTCAAGCTTGTGTCCATTCCCCTAGTCCTAGCACTGCCTGACATCCTAACAAATCCTTCCCAGCCCTCTTGGAGCCCCTGCAGATCCTGGAAGGCCACAAGAAGATCTCCTGGGAGCCTTCTCTTCTCCAGCCTGAACAATCCCAACTGTGTCAGCCTGTCCTCATAGGAGAGGTGCTTCAGCCTCTGAGCATCCTCCTGACCCTGCTCTGGACACCTTCCAGCACATCCAGCTCTTTCTTGTCCTGGAGGCTCCAGAACTGGCCCTAGTACTCCAGGTGAGGTCTCCCCAGAGTGGAGCAGAGAGGGAGAATCACCTCCCTGCCCCTGCTGGCCACGCTGCTCTGGCTGCAGCCCAGCCTAGGCTTGGCTTGCTGGGCTGCAAGTGCACACTGGCAGCTCATGGGGAGCTTCTCATCAGACATCTCCCTGTTTGTCACCTCTGCCTTTGGCTCTCCCCACACCCAGCAGCCAGCACAGCCCCTGGCACTCAGCTGGGTGGCCTTAGAGGTTAAGCAGGTTGCTGGCTTATGCAATATTTTGGATGACTAGTGATTGGCAAGGGAAATTGCTGGGGGAAGTGTACAACCAACCACCTGCCCAGCCCAGCCCCATCAGCTCTTCCAGGCACCAGGAGCATCTCTGCAGGCAGCTCTGGTTATGGTTCCATCAGGAGCACAGGACACAGCCCCAGGGCTGCTACTGGACTTTAGGCAGCCAGCAGTGCCACAGCAGAGCTCCTCCACCCTCAGCACAAGCATTCTTTGCCTCTTCAGATATTTATACAGACACTTGGTCACTGTGCTGATTCCCACAAGCTCTGGGAGCAGAGCATCCACTGCCCACCACGAGCTCTTCCCCCTGTGATGCTCACCTTGGAGAATCCAGAGCCCTGCAGAGGGATCCAGCTTCCCCACCACGACCCAGGAGATCTTCTCTTCCTTCCCTGGGGTCAGGCACAGTGAGGAGCTGGGCCACACAACAGATGGAAGCTCCCAGAGCACAGAGCTGCTGCTGCAGCTCCTTTCCACACTCCATGCCAGACACCACAAGCAGGCCAGAGCAGACAAGCCAGTCTGTCCCAGCACAGGGGAGCTGCTGTTGTTCACTCAGGAAAGCTCACAGCCAAGCCTCCCTCTGCTCTGTGCGAGGTTTCCTCTCAAAAGAGGAGAGCAGTGACTTTGCCTTATGGTGGGGGATTCGGTCACTTCCAGGGATAAAAGGACAATTTTCATCCCTGTGCTGATTTCCAATAGTGGAACCTGTGGGTGACTGAGATGTACAAAATGAGACATTCCTGAAATGAAGGGAGCAGCCTAGCTCTTTGGAGCAGTTCTCAGACACTCATATGGGTGAAGCCACTTACTCAGGGCTAGCTGCTCTGCCCCTTGCTCTTGTAGAGGTGAGCATCTCCACCCAAAGCTGCAAATCCCTAACCTTGAAGGCATCTCAAGTCTTCAAGGCTCCCAGTTTCCAGCAGAGAATGTTCCTACCTTTCCAAACACTCGCCTCTGGTCATACCTAGAATCCTAGAACAGCCCAGGTTGGAAGGGAGCTTAGAGATCATCTAGTTCCAACTCCCCTGCCATGGGTAGGAACACCACCCGCTAGAGCAGGTTGCCCAGGGCCACATCCAGCCTGGCCTTGAACACTGCCAGGGACCTAGCCAAGGCTTTGCAGTGCCCAGTGAATAATCCACATGCTCACACTTACAACCAGCAAGTGTCATGGATCAGGCTCTTCCCTTCCAATGTGAAGCACCCTGCCAGGAGCTCCTGAGGCTGTCATCACTGAGCTACTGTGCAAAGGAGCATCCACCACCTCCCCTGGCCCAGAAAGTATTCTGTCAANTGCTGCATTGGGGACATCATTTAGCAGGTTGCTAGGGCTAGGACAAAGGCTGCACTGATGATCTTCAAGGTCTCTTCCAGCTGTAACTGTTCTATGATTCTATGACCAACCTTGGGGACAGGACACACAAGCTATGACTGAAGGAACAGCAAGAGTGGAGTGGAGCCCATGGGTTACATGAATCAATAAACAGGTCCCATCCATGCTTCAGGGACACCATTCCCTCAGCAGACTCCTCAGGCAGTGCCATTACAGGTGGCATTAGGGACCAGCAGGTGATCTGTACACAGCACAGGCTCAAACCCTGCTGGGATCACTCAGCACCAGGACACAGGAGGTGGCATTTCAGAAGCACAACTTAGGATGCACTCAGGACTCTCCAAAGGCATTATTTATTTGCATTACCAACAAGAGGATTTAATTATTCCTCCTCACATCAGAGGAGGCACTGAGAGCTTCTATGATGGAGAAAATCATTTTAATCAGCAAACAGAGCACATGCCATGACCAAGGAGAGGCAGATGGTGAGGAGCTGGTGCTTCAAGGCCTGGCTGCACACAGCTGTGTGTGCCTGAACTGCATGGGCTGAGCCATGCAGCAGAGAAACTGCCCACAGGTAGCAAAGCTGAGCAAGCTCTTGGGTGGGGGAGGAGGCAGAAGTGCCCCAGCAATGCCAGAAAGTGGGGAATCAGGGGGAGAACCTGCAGCTAACAGCTTCACATCAGAGGAAGTGGCAAGAACAGGGGTTAAAAATCACACAGCAAACAAAGCAAAGCAGATTTAGCCCCAGGAGGCCCACAGGAGTGCTTCACTTTTGGCAGCAAGTAGAGCCCAAGGGCAAAAGAGAGGCCTTGAAGGGCTCTGGCAGCTCTGCACAAGCACTAACCCTGATGCCAGCCTCTGGAAAAGAAGCACACCATAAACATCTCCAAAGCACTGCCATTCAGAAAAATGACTTCAAGGCAACATTTCCAGGAGTGTTTCTAGCCCAGTGGCATTCTCAAACACCTCAGCAACAGGTGCCAAATTCCTGATGGAGTCAGCACTTAGAGCCAAGTGGTTTTCACCTCCAAGAACAACTGAAAGTGTGGTGAGCTAAGCCTGCTGATGGGGCTCTAGTTTCCAAAGGTGACAGTGACACCAAAGACACAGTGATGGACACTATCTAACCTGTACAGGGGCTGGATCCACTGTTTCAAGGCTGGGCCAGTCCAGAAGGTGATGTCCCATCACCAAACACATAAGAGCACCCAGAGGTGGTAACAGCCCCTCAAGTGCTGCTGCTTTCTTCCATCCCCAGGAGCTCACCAGGTCATCTGGAGCTCCAAGTCATCTTCCCCCAGACTGCAGTTAAAGCTTTTTGCAAGACCAAAACTAATGTTATCACCAAAACCTGAGGGAACCCAAAGGGAGATCATGTGTCTTAAAAAATGTGATCCAAGCCCATGGTTGCATTATTGCTAGCAGGAGGATGTTGATCCTGGTGACTCCCTGGGAAGACACCACTCCTGTGCCATCACTTGCTTTTCTGGGAGCACAGAAGTTGCCTATGGCCTTAAAATAACAGAGCAGCTTTCATCATCTGACCCAAACATAATCCAAGCTCCTCCTCTCCAGTTTCTCTCTCCTTTGAAGTTACCCATCTCAGTCTGCTGCAGCACTGGGACCTTTTATGGAGGAAGAAAACTGCANGGATGTCCCTGCCCAGTGCAGGGGGGTTGGACTAGATGAGCTCCAGAGGTCCCTTCCAACCCAAACCAGTCTAGGACTCTATGACAAGAGGTGCTCAGCATCCAGCTGAGGAAGGTGGCTGGCTGGAGGCAAGGTCCTCCAGCAGGAGCAGGCTGCTTTCATGGCCAGCTCTTTAGTACCTTCTTTAACATCTAAGAAGTCTGTGTGATCATCAGATTAAATGCTTCTTCAGCTAGGTAATCCAGGCCCTTTAGACCAAGTGGAACCAGGAGTGCTCCTCTCTCTGGGTCAGTTCTCTTCCATGAGCTCAGCAACACGATGGCCTCCTCCTCCTCCCTCCCAGAGGAGAGGCCAGTCCCCATGTTCCTGTCAAATGATGGTGTTCACCACTCCAGTTCCTCCTTGGAGAAATACAGCTGTACAGCCAGAGCTCTAAATACTGCCCTCTGTGCCAGTTACACCCAGTAATTATGGCTCACAAGTGCTCAAGGGGAGGGACACTTTCCTCTGCCAGAGAATGGGACATTCAGTTTCTGCTTGACACCATCTCCTGGAACATGACAATTAGAGAGCTCATCCCTTGGGTGGAATAGGAATGCACATCAGTGCTGGTGAGCAGAGTGCTCACCTCAGCTCCCAGCACTCCTGTCACTCTGCTTGCCCATGGCATCCTGTGCTTGAAGCTGCAGAACAACCCAGCAAGTGCTAAAGGGGAAGGCCACCAGGACCAGGAGTCAGTTGACCACCAGAAAGGTTTGGTATTAAGTAAACTGAGCTCTTTTTACCTTTGAGCAGTAAGGACAGAGGTTAAGAGCAAGATGAGCTGTTGTGGGGGTAGGACTTGTCTCACTGGGTGTTTGAGCTGAGCAAGATTGATGGTACCTCCTGCATGGGCAGCATGCTTCCAGGCTGGCTTCAAAGCATCCCTGAGAAGATGACCAGTTGGTTTTGTAGCCTGAGCTAAGTGGGAACAAAAGGGAATTGGGACCTCCTCATGCTCCTAAGGCTGCCAGCACCACTACCTGCTCCAGGGAGCTCCCTGGCCATCCCAGGCAGCAGGGCTGGAGAAGACAGCAGCCCAGCTGAGCCCCATCAAAGCTGGACACAGCAGGAACAGGTCCACCAGCCAGCTGTGGGGAGGAAGAGTGCACCACATCTCTTGAGCAGCTAGCCATAGCCACACAGGTTGATGCTTCCACCCAAAAACCATGCAGAAGAGCAATACACCTTGTGGAGAAGAACATTCTCCAAAGCCAGGAGAGCCTAGAGGTGTGGGAAATCTGACTTTCTGCTCAGATACTAACAGCAGCAAAAGGCATGAACTTGGGAAGAGTTGTATGGCTAGGCTTGGCAAACGAAGCTCCAGGGAGGGCTCCATCCATGCTCCTCCTCAGCGCCTTTTCCAAGCACGCTGATAAAAAGAGGATAGCAGATAGCACCCTCGAGCCTGAACTATGGATTTATTTTAGGTGAGACACAGCATGCACAGAGCTGGACCCACCCTTTAGTCCTAAGGTTCATCTGCCAGGGTCTAGCAGGCTTGGACACTGGCAGCCAAGTCCCTAGGATGGAGGTTTAACCTCTTAGCTGGAAGGCCTTCCAGGGCTAAACGAGCTCCATCTGCCTGGGTTTGGAATCAGAGTTGTCCTTCTCCTAGGATGACTGCCAGAAGGCTAATGAGCTCATCCTACCCACCCAAGGATTCTAGGAACATGGGTATCACTCCCCACACTTTCCCGTGGGCAATGAGTTTAATGCTCCCTCTGCTGTGGGCACAGTTATGGCACCAGGGGCCACAGGAGATCACAAGGGATTTTCAGACTGTGCCTTTTGGGAAGAGTTAAAAGCAAAACAAATCACATATAGACCAACAAGCCTCACTGGGATTCATTTACACTGTTTGGGAAGAGAAAATCTGAAAGGAGCAGGACTCCTTTAGCCACTCTGGGGTCTAGTCTCCCTCACCCTTAAGGTAGCTGCACACAGCTCAGGTCTTCAGGTCACTGCCAGCTCCATCAGCTTCCCCTTGCCAAGTCAGCCTGCAAACACCAGCTCCAGCACCATGCTCACCCTGCCCAGCCATGGTCTTCATCCACCCATCTCCCAACCTTTCCAAGCACCTCTTTCACTCTACAGGTAACCAGGACAGAGAAAATCAATATTTTGAATCAGAAAGTTGTTGCCTGCTTTAATCCTGAAAGATTCAATACTAGAGCAGCCCAGTTCACTGCTTAGAAGATCTCTCTTTGCTGAGGTCTTTGCTGTTCTCTTTCAGACAGTTTAATAAAGGATTAGTTCTTGGAATCAGCTGCATTTTTCACTTCACTGAGAGACAAACACCAGGCTCCTTTGGCTTTGCAAGTGGCATGAAAGCAGCAGAGCTCAATACTTTCCAACACAAGTGTTCAGCACTCCTGGTGTTCTCTCCTCATCCCTCCTTGGAGCCCTACAAACCCTCTCCTCACTCAAAGTGCTCACCAAAACCCCACATACAGAACTTTGGGGGTTGCACAAGCTAAGCCTAAGCATCTATGCAACTCTGAGCTCCCAAAGCTGGAGGAGCAGCAGCCTGCACCCTCGTTTCTCCCTTCATTGCCTTCTCCTCTGGTTATCTCCTGAAGGCACAGCTGAAAATAACATGCAATAATGCTGCTGGGCTGCCAGTGGCCTGCAGGACACAGCCTGGGCAGGACTGCAATCTAGCATCTCTGAGCTGGGGACCTTTCTCCTGAGATGAGACTAAAACCAGCTTCTTAATTAAGTCCTGGCTATTGAGTTCATTTTCATCCCATTAACTGCTTTGCCCTACATGTGTTAGCTACACTCTGCAGGATTCCCTTTACCCCCATCCTGGAGACACACAAATAACAAAGATAAAACAGCTTCATTAGTCCTAGCTACCTTTCAGGCACCAGTGTTGTTTGATTTGGGGGGATTTTTTTGCCTTTAAAGTGCTCATAAAAAAAGTCTCCTTGGCAGCTTCCAGGCCTGCATCTCTCCAGCAGGGTGGAGTGTCCTTGTGTGGAGAGATTCCAAGGGCACCTGGAGGTGATGCTGGGCAAGCTGCTGGGAGTGACCCTGCTGGAGCAGGGGGGTTGACTGGATGATCCCCAGAGATCCCTTCCAACCCCCTCCATGCTGGGATTTGGGGATAATAGATGAAGAGAAAGGAGAAAAACAGCATTTTTGGTGCTCCTAGAACCAAACTGAAAAGCCTTGAGATTTTTCTACTTCATCCTCTGAGGTTATTGGCATCAGGAACCACACAGAGCATGAACTCAGCCAGCCACATAGTCTCTGACCCAAAGAACTCCATCAAAATTAAGCCTTTGCAGAAGAAAAGCAAACAGCTAGACAAACAGATGGAGGAGGAAAAGAAAAAGCTCTTTTCAATACTTCATTGTCATTTGTTTCAGGATGCCAGAGAAGAGACTGAAGGAATGAGAGCTGGCTAGAAGTGCAGGGAAGATGTTCCCTGCAGAAATCAGAGCTGGCAGTGCTATGGTGAGGCTAAAGCCCAGACAGGTTGGTCAGGGATTTTCTACACTTCCCAAACCTCCAAGTGTTTGAGCTGAAATCCTAGGAATTTCCAGCACTCAGCCACAAGTAAATATTCCTGTCATCCAAGTGTGGGAATTGGCCTGCAATGCAGCTGGGCAAGGCAGAGCCTGACACTTCCTGATCACTTAACACCAAGGGCAACTACTGCAAAGGTCAATGAAGGATAAGCAATAATCTGAAGAGTGAATTTAGCTTTCTCTAGGATGAATATCTGCTAGAATACCTGCTAGCTTTCAACAGCATGGTTGATTGCCAAAGACTTCTGGTAAAGCTTCTTCATACTTGGACCTGGGCTGGTTCTCCAAAGCAGAACAGAGTTGGATAATGTGCCCAGTTAAGAATTAGCTTGAAAATGGTTCTGTGTGCCAGGACAAGTGGCAGCAAGGACTGACTGTGCAAGAGGTAGCTGAGCTCTGTTTCACAGTCCAGATTTTTTCTTTCCCCTCTTTTCCTTCAGGGAAAAAGGCTGACTAACATCCCAACAGGCTGGCCCCAGGAGCAGCCCTCACCTGGGAGAAGAGGCATTGTAGACATCAGCCAAGCTGCACCTGCTGATGCTGTGCAAGGCTCTTGGTTCTGCAGAGCTGGGCAGCAGGCAGCACTTATTTCAACTGAATTAGCACAAAAGGTCTGCACTGGTTAATTGAGATTATTTAGCCATAATGTCTTGCTCTTCTCCTCCTCCTCTCCCTGGCATAATATGTTCTAAATTGAATTCCTCTAACAGAATCCAATATGCAGCAAAACTCTTGTTCCAGGCAAATGTAACATTTGGGGTCTGGCTGAGCATCTCCTCCCCAGCTCAGGGGACCTCAGCAGCTGCCAGCAGTCCCTTTGATGTCCCCAGCCTCTGGCTAGCAGCAGGAGTGAGTTTCCTTTGCTCCAGGCCCAAGGGGCAGGAACTACTCCAGGGTGACAGAGGCAGCATGGTCATGAGGAAAGCTCAGCACAAGGAGCTCCCTCTGGGCAGGTTATGGCCCTGGGCAGCTTCCTTCCCATGCTGGCAGGCCAGAGAAATCTGTGCTCAGCCAAGCCACACAGCCCTTGTCTGAGTCCTTCTGCATGCAGTTTGGGAAGAGTTATGGAGACACTGCAAATAACTGGAAAAAATTACTTGACACAGGTCAGTAGATCTGATAGAATCACAGAATGGTCTGGGTTGGCAGGGACCTTTCAAGGTCATCTAATCCAACCCCTCTACACTCAGCAGGGACATCTGCAGCTAGAGCAGGATGCTCAGAGCCCAAACAACCTCACCTGGAATGGTTCCAGGGATGGGACATCTCCCAGCTCTCTGGGAAACCTGGGCCAGCCTCTCACCACCCTCAATGGGAAACATTTCTTCCTTCTATCTAGCCTACAAAAAGGTTGCAGGAAGGTCTCCCTGGAGCCTTCTCTTCTCCAGGCTGAACAACCCCAGCTCCCTCAGCCTGGCCTCACAATGATGTGTCCAACCCTCTGAATGGTCTCACAGCCTCATCTGGACCCACTCCAGCAGGTTCATGTCCTTCTTATGTTGAGCACTCCAATTAGGAGCAGATCACAAGGCTCAAGCAGCAGCAGAGGGTCTGGCAAGTGCTTTTCCACCTAACAGAGCTGCAGTGCCAGCAAGCAGCTCCCAGGGATGTTCACCCTCCAGGCACGGAGAAACACAATCATGATGGGAATTGAGCTGCATCACTGCATCGAGCTGCAAGTCTGCACAGAGAAAGCAGTTCAAGCATGGTGCCCCAAGGCAGAGGTCACTGTGTCTGGGGAGATGGCTTGTCTGCAAGAGCAGCTAGGAGACTGCTGGGTGCCCTGCTGCAGGAGAGCTCTCATACAATCAACTGGCTTGGAAGAGACCTCTGAGATGACCAAGCCCAACCCTTGATCCAACACCACTGTGAATACTAGATCATGGATGTCCTGTCCTGGGAGTCAGCAGCAAAGCAAAACACTTTGGTGCCAGCCACACAAGTTCCTGATCTTCCTCCAGCTCAAGCTGCTGTCAAAGGGATGGTCACAAAATAAGGGAGAATGTTCTCCCCAACCCTTTTCCACTCCTTTTCCATTCTTCAACACCTTTGCTCATCACTAACTCCCAAGCAATTCCTTCAAGCTGTTTTCCCCCCAGAGAGAAATCCTCTTCCCAGCAGAGGCAGAAGAGAAGGATATTTGCCTTATAAAGCCTGGATAAAGCTTATCTGCTGCTCAGAGTCACATTTAGAGAGCAGAAGAAAGCCAAAGCCAAGTGCACTCATTGCTGTTGCTCAGGTGGAGTCCTGCCCTGCCCACCCTGAGCCCTGCATCACTGAGGCTTTGTACTTTATCTAGCACAAGTGAGCCACACAGAAAGCTTTCATTATTTACCCATCACTGCTCTTTCATTGCCACTCTAGTCTCTGAAAGAGGGAAGAAACCCCTCAGTGATTTCTTGCATGCTGCTCTGCTTTTCAAACAAGGCTTGCTGATGGTTTTCTTTTCAAGCTTATTACACATCACAGACAAACACATCACCATTCAAATCAAGCTCTCTCCAAACCCACAGATGTCCTCCTGCAGAGGAGAGGGAAGCTGAGCCCTGGGGTGCCTCACACCCTCAGCAGGGGCAGGGGGGGCTCTGGACACCCACCTTGCCAAGCTCTCAAGGGGTTGCTCACTGCAGAGAAGACTTCTAGCTCCTGAATCTTTATCTTTTCCACTTTATCAAGAGTACAAAGCCTCTTCTTACCTCTGCTCCAGTTTCTTTAGTGACGTATCATCCCCCTGACCCTGTGGGGTCATGCAGCAGAGCCCAGGTCAGGCACCAGCACCAGCAGTGTTGTCGTCATGGCTAGGCCTCACGAATGAAGATCCAGGGAGGGCTCCATCCACACTCCTCCTCAGCACCTTTTCCAAGACCAGGAGTGTAAAGCATCCCTAAATAGGAAGCAGTAGAGAGGGATGGGAATCTATTTGCCTGTGAAGAGGTTCAGCTGGGACCACTTACCCTTTCCTTTGAGGAGGGAAAAGAACCAACTCTCAAATACAACATGCAGCTGTCGAGCCTTTGGTGTCCCCAGAGCTCCCTGTCCCTGCCCTGCTCCCCAGCCACCTCCTTCCTGCTAACTGAGCCCAGAGCACCCGTGGCTCTGCTTGCCCTTAGAGGTGTTGTGTGCCTTTTGCCAGCCTACCCTGAGTGCTAACTGGGCACAGAGGATCCATCCATGTCCAGCTCTCTCTATTCCTGCAGCACTGTTAGAGACTTCTGCAGCCAGGAGAGTTGGCAGCTTGGTTTCTCTTTAAACACTCAGCTCTTTCCCTAATGTGCTCCCTTGTCACTCCTGGGAGAGCAGAGATCCAAGGACTCCAGCAAAGCCTTGGCTCATGGTGCCCATGCCCTGCTCCCAGCAGGTGAGCTGGGGAGCTGTGCTGATGAATTTAATCCCAGCCAAGCAGCAGGCTCAGGGCTTTCACCTTGGCTACATGCAAACCTCCAAGAGAAGGGATGACAAAGAGCTGCTTAGCAAACCCCAACTGTTTTGGTCACCCTTGTTAGGGCTGAGCACATCCTGATCAGGGTGGAATGTGCTTGAGACACTCTCAGTACATGAGTTTCCTTCCTTAAACTTCTCCATGCATCCCAGAGGGGCTAGGGAGCATTTATTACTCATAGAAATGTCCTGAGGATGCTCAGAGGCTGGAGCACCTCTCCTATGAGCACAGGCTGAGACACTTGGGATTGTTCAGGCTGGAGAAGAGAAGGCTCTCAGGAGATCTTCTGGCGTTCCAGGATCTGCAGGGGCTACAAGAGGCCTGGGGAAGGACTTGTTAGGATATCAGGCAGTGCTAGGACTAGGGGGAATGGACACAAGCTTGAGGAGGGGAGATTTAGGTTGGCTGTTAGGCAGAAGTTGTTCCCCAGGAGGGTGCTGAGCCACTGTGCCAGGTTGCCCAGAGAGGTGTTGGCAGCCCCAGCCCTGGCAGTGTTGCAGGCCAGGCTGGCTGGGGCTGGGAGCAAGCTGCTCTAGTGCCAGGTGTCCCTGCCCATGACAGGCACAGGGGTTGGGGCTAGAGGAGCTTTAAGCTCCCTTCCAACCCTGACAGTTCTGTGATTCTATGAGTTGGAAGGGACTCACAAGCATCCTTGAGTCCAACTCCTATCTCAGCACAGGACAAGCCCGAAAATCATCCCATGTGTCTGAGAGCATTGTGCAGATGCTTCTGGAGTGCTGGCAGCCTTGGTGCTGTGACTGTTCCCCTGGGGAGCCTGTGCCAGTGCTCAGCCACCCTCTGGGGGAAGAACCTTCTTCTAATCACTAACCTAACCCTGCTCTGGCTCAGCTTCATGCCATTCCCTCAGCTCCTGTCCCTGGTCACTAGGGAGAAGAGCTCAGCTCCTGCTCCTCTGCTTCCCCTCCTCAGGAAGTTACAGAGCACAATGAGATCTCCCCTCAGTCTCCTCTTCTCCAGGCTGAACAAACCAAGTGGCTTCAGCTGTTCCTTACAGAGCTTCCCCTCCAGACCCTTCACTCTAGACACAACCTTTCCAGGTATCTCCTCCAGACAGGGGCTGCTGAGATTGCTGTGGTGCTGCAGAGTAACCCATGGGCTGGACTCTGCCTGAGCTCCAGGGAGACACCAGCCTGGGGACAAAGCCCTTGGCAGCCAGGGCCAGTTCTCCATAGACTGAGCCACATCCTGCTCAGGAGCAGCAGACCAGGACCTTTGGATGCTCTTCGCCCCTCAGTGCCCTTCCCTGGCTGGGCTAAGAGCCATTGCCACCTTGCATGGGCTGCAGATATCTGCATGAGGACATCAGCTCCCAACTGCTTCTGCCCAGCAACCTGGGAGCCTCAGCAGCTGCTCCATGTTAGTCATCAGGTGCTGAGTCCTCTTTGATGGCTCTCACATTGCTTAAACAGAAACAAAAAGGCAGGGTTGAGTGGAAAAACTCAGGCACAAGGTTAACCTTGTTCAACCTCCCAGGGAAACCAGCAGCATCACACCTCTGCTCCCAGGCAGCACTGTTTGCTTTCTGTGGGCACTCAAGCCATTAGTGCTAATGCCTGGGGAAGGGACAGGATGGGGCTGAGCCCAACACCTCTCACACAACCATGGCATCACAGACTGCTTTGGGTTGGAAGGGACCTTTAAAGGTCATCTTCAGGGACATCTGCAGCTAGAGCAGGTTGCTCACAGCCCCAAACAACCTGACCTGGGATGGTTCCAGGGGTGGGATATCTCCCACCTCTCTGGGCAACCTGGGACAGGCTCTCACCACCCTCAGCATAAAATGTGTCCTCTCTCTAGTCTCAATCTCCCTCTTTTAGTTTCAAACCATCACCTCTTGTCCTGTCCCAGCAGCTCCTACTATAAAGTCTCTCCTCAGCTTTCTTCTAGGCCCTCTAAGTACTGAAAGGCTGTACTAAGCTCTCCCTGGAGCCTTCTTTTCTCCAGGCTAAACAACCCCAACTCTCTCAGCCTGTGCTCCCAGCAGAGATGCTCCAGCCCTCAGATGATATTTGTGGCCTCCTCTCCATCAGTGCCATCCCATCTGCAGACTTTAAGCTTGAACCCCAGCTTGCTGGGAGGCTCTCACAGGCAGCCAGGACATGCAGACCTTTCCCTGCCAGCAGTGATAGTGCCTGTGGCTTTTCATCCTGCCCTGTAGCACTGGGAAGGAAATTAAAAGGGTGATAAGGAGTTCTCTCAGCAGAGGAGGGAATATTCTGTGCTATCAGGGAGATAAACTAATATTTCTCCCAGCTCTGCCAAAGGCTGAGGAATGAGCCCTGGGCTGAAATCATGCATTTCTAGAGATTCTGTAACTCCCAGTGCCCCTCCTGGGCTGCAGGATAAGCATCTGCCTGGCTCACATTGCCTGGCTGAGGGAGGGCACTGCTGGGGGACAAAGGCAGGGATGGAGGTTCTGAAGAGGAGAAGCTGGAGCAGCTCCAGTATTCCAGGGAGTTTATGGCTTTCCTGGCCCAGTTCAGCCCCAGGGGGATGGGTACCTTCCTAACCACCCCCCCATGTCCAGCAGCCCACAGAGAGAAGACCCAGCACCAGCTCCAGGGGTGCAAACCCACTGAAATGCCTTGTGATCCTGTGCAGCTGGATGTGACCCATCCATGGCTCCTCTGCTGGTCCTGGAGCAGGTGAGCAGCCCCTGCACAATGCTCCCCTACAGCTCTAGGGGGGCTGATGCCCACCAGGACTGAGGGGCAGGGGGCAGTGGGCATGAAGGAGCCCAGCTCAGCACCACAGCTCAGCTGCCCCTGACTGCCCAGTGCCACTCCTGTGGAGAAGCAGCAGATCCTCCCATGCACCCTGAGCTGGGAGCCTGGTGCAGCACCCCAGAAGGAGCCATTGCACCCTGGCCCACAGAGCCAGCTCTGCACCCTCACCTTGGCCTGGGTCCCCAGCCTTCACTGAGAGGGGGATCCAGTGGCAAGAAGAAGGGGAGCAGAGATGTCCTATGCTTGAAGCTCTGTGAGAGCAGGGGGGTTGCTGTTGCCCTTCTCCCAGCCATGTGGCTGGGCTGCTGGGGGAAGCACCAAAACCCCCTCCACAGCTCAGCCCCACACCCCACCTGAGCTCAGCACCCAAACCCAGCATCCAGCCTCAGCTCCCTAGGGCAGCTGAGTGACTGTGGGGATGTCCCAAAGCATCCCACATCAAAACCCCTAGGAAAAGGCAATGAATAATTGAAGCTTTCTTTGCATTATCAGTGGAGCCAAGGGTAGGCTTGGAAAAGCAGAAGAAAAGGAATTCCTGTTGTGCCAACTGCCACCAGCAAAGTGCCTGCTGGCTGCTGGAGAGCAAAGCCTGGAGCAGATGCTCTCTTTGCATTAAAAGAAATCTTCTCTCGAGCAGAGGCAGAAGCAGAGCCCCAGCCTGCTCCTGGGGCAGCCCTGGGAGTGCAGGGCAAGGCTTGGCACCAGTGCTCACTCAGGAGCCATGCAGCAGCAGCAGAGCAGCTCAGCTGCAGAGGAAATAGCAAAACTCTTGCATCTTCTGAAATGAAGCATCTCAAGAAGCCACACTGGCCCTGCTCAGGCCAAGGAAGCTTCACACACATCCCCTGCCCACATCCACTGGCTCAGATGGGGAGAGCACAGGCCAGTGACAGCCTGTACCTCCCCTGCCCCTGGAGCCCTGAGCCAGGGCCCTCTGGCCTTGGAGAAATCCCTGTTCAACCAGACTCATCCTCACCTAGGGCATGGTTCAGAGAGTTGGGATTGTTCAGTCTGGAGAAGAGAAGGCTCTCAGGAGGTCTTCTTGTGGCCTTCCAGGATGTGGAGAGGCTACAAGAGAGCTGGGGAAGGACTTGTTAGGATGTCAGGAAGTGCTAGGAGTAGGGGAATGGACACAAGCTTGAGGAGGGGAGATTTAGGTTGGCTGTTAGGAGGAAGTAGTTCCCCAGGAGGGTGCTGAGCCACTGTGCCAGGTTGGCCAAAGAGGTGTTGGCAGCCCCAGCCCTGGCAGTGTTGCAGGCCAGGCTGGCTGGGGCTGGGAGCAAGCTGCTCTAGTGCCAGGTGTCCCTGCCCAGGGCAGGCACAGGGGGTGGGGCTAGAGGAGCTTGAAGCTCCCTTCCAACCCTGACAATTCTATAAATATTGTTCTCACCTCAGCCCCAGGAAAATCACTGATAGAAGAAAAGTTACCCTCAGAGATGAGATTTCTCTAGAGGTTTTCCACTTCTCACCTTCAATTAAAGCAGATTATTTCCATTGCAATGTTTAATTACACAATACTGGGATGTGTTACTATAATTAGCATTGGGCTGTAATTAAATGGTCTTGATGTGAGAGGCTACATGGGTGTCTTCCACGGCCCTGCTCTCTTTCCCTAACAGCTCTGACTCTTCCCAATGGCACCTGCTGCAATTCCAGCAGCAAACTCCATCATTTCCATCACCCAAACCCACTCTACTGCCATCATGTTTCATGGACCAACTGTCCTCAAGCTGCCCAAAAGGTCAATGAAGATGAGGAGGGCATCTACAGGCAATGAAGGCTCCTGCCAGCAGGCTGAGTGGTGGCAAGCAAGTGTGGCCATGGCCAAAGCCCTCCCAGCTCTTCCCACCCCTGGCTGGCACCAGGCCAGGCTTTTCCTGCCCTTTTGAATATTTTTATGAGCTATTGACTGGCAGTGACTCAGAGCTGATGGTGAGGGTGCAGTGGCTCTGCTTAGTCACTCAGCCTCAGCAGTACCCCCCCCCCAGCACCCCTGGCCTTGGAGCACCTCCCAACATTGCTTCCTCAGGATTTGCACCCCAAAGCCAGCCCCTGCCCAAGCCAGAACCCTGCAGAGCCCTGTGCTTCCTCCCCTGATAGGGATCATCCCTGGGGTTTGCTTGCATGTAGGAGATTCTCCTCCTCCCACCCGCCCGGGGCTTTTTCATCTCAGAAGTACATTAGCTTTGCCTGCCTCCAGGCAGGTGCTGAGGCATCATGGTCCCTCAGGGTCCCTCCCTGCCTGCCCTGGGCTCTGCACAGTGGGTGCGAGCACTGCCCACCCTGCTCTGAGCCCAAGGATCCCAAATAGGATGACTTCAGACTGAGGAATTAGACGAAGCTTAAAACTCAAACCATCCCCAGCCTCCCCAAGCAAAGAGAGAACAATCAGGCTTCCTCTTCCTTGCTTGCAAGTATGGGCATAGGGGTTTTGCTGTCTTGATTNGGGCTCTCAGCCTTTCCTCCTGCCAGAGATGCTCCAGTGCCCTCAGCATCTCCCTAGCCTCTGCTGGACTCTCTGCAGCAGTTCCTTGTCTCTCTTGAATTGGGGAACCCAGAACTGGACCTAGCACTCCAGCTGTGGCCTCACTAGAGCACAGCAGGAGCTTCCCTTCCAATGCCAAGGCTGGGATCTCTCAGGCAGCTCCCTCCACCCCTTCTCCACCACAGCAGACAAGAGAAGTCAAGCTCCTTTTAAAGCACTTTTTTTTTTCTCTTTTTTTTTTATTGATTTCATTGAAAACAGAACAAGAAAATGCTCAGAGCCAAAAGACTGCTCCTGTAAAACTGTCCAAAACATTAACAGAAAAAAAAATAATAATAATAATAAACATGAGGGCATTATGAATGGTCTAGAAGAGATGAACAAAACCAAAATCCTGTTACTGAACTAATTACAGTATTTAAAGATATATGCAAAACAAAATAAACCAACCAACAAAATGCAGAGGATGACCTGCCCAGCCACCACACAAAAGGTGATGGCAAATTTATTCACACTACAAGACTAACAATTTAAAAAAAGGTTTGTTTTTTTTTTCCTGCATTTTTTTTATTACTAAAATCACTTTGTTCTTTTTATACAATTGATAAGTTTTATATTCACGTGGTGAGCAAAAAATCACACCAGAATCAGCACCGTTGTGTGTTGGGGGGGTTGCTTTTTTCTTGTCATTTTTGGGAAGGTGGGGGGTGTTAGGGGTTTTTTTGTGGGTTTTTTTTTTCTTTCTTTTTATTTTGATGATGATGTCCTTGTTTTTAATGCTAGTCCTCAATGTTTAGGTAAATGGTATAAAAGAAATCAGCTTCTTAAAACCTCCTAAGGTATAGCTTAAAAATGAACCAAGGGTGCCCAGCGCTGAGAACAGAGGAGCTGGTGGCATCTGGGATCTTCTCACTGTTGCCATTTCCTGTCTGTGCTTGGCTCCCAGCTGGTGACACGAGGTGAGGTTCTCTAGAATATATAGATTTATCATTCACTTGGTTTAAAATCAACAAAAGAAAGATTTTTTTTTTCTGGAGAAATTAGTGTCTTGGACAATGCTCTTCAAGCTTCCCTCTCTAAAACCACCAATGAGCTGGGGGCAAGGGAGATCCTTCCATGGATGAACCCAACACTGAGACAGCAACATGGCCAAGCAGAGCTGGTTTGTAATGGAGAGAGCCCAGGAGGGAGCAGGCTCTGTGGGGAAGAGTCTCCAGTGGGCTTGGGACAGAGCCAGGGACCAAAGGGATTGTGAGGACTGAGGGTTTCTTCTCATCAGGAGAGAAAAGAGCTGATGGATTTGGTAAGAAGGAGGCCCCACGGCAGCGTCCTGCGAGGTCTGGGAGAAATTGATGGCTAAAACCAAAACCAAACCAAATCAACCAAAAAAAAACAACCAAACCAACAAAAACCAACCAGCAGAACCTGTCCCGGGGCTGTGCCAAGCAAGCCCAAACACCAGCACCAACCTCTCCCTCCCCACTCCCCACTGGCTCTTAGAAAGAAAGTCCCATCAAGTATTCCAAGTTTATTACAAGTGAACTGGAGATGACTTGGCATGAGTGATCCATTCAGTTAACAAGAGGCAGAGGACAAGTGGCTCTCCCTGGGCTCTGACAACACTTAGCACATTAAGAGATGGAGGCCAGGACAGCTCATGTGGACAAAAACCCACCATAGCCACCCCTCCACACATGATTCTGAAAACCAGCAGCTTGCCAGGAGCAGGGAGGGGAGAACAACATCAGCAAGGTGGCATTTGCTTTCACTTATTCCTCAGGTAACAGTCGGTGGCTCAGCCCTAAGTGTCACGAACCCTCAGCTTTACTTCAGCACGCTGGCCTTTTTTCTCTTTCTTTTTTTAAAGGGTTGGGGTCTTTTTTTCTCTCTTTAAATGGAACTTCAGACAGTATGTGAATCTATAGGGTTAAAACAAGTCCATCTGTGGGGAAGCAGAGCCTCAAAAGGGGCCGGCTGCCGTGGCAGAGCTGGTGTCAGGGAGCCCGTTCTCCTGCGTGTCCTGGGACGAGGTGCTCGCCTGCCGCTGGGCCAGTGCTGAGCTCGAGTGTTTGCACTTGGGTGAACCACACTGACAGCTGAAGTATTTGCCTTTGATGTCCCAGAACCTGTCTCCGTAGTCAAAGCTGCAAGAGAGAGAGACAGAGAGGTCAGCACAGGGCAGATGCCTGCAGAGTGGATGCTGGGCTCTAGGGTGCTGCTATAGCTTGGAAAGCCTTGGGGGATGCAGTGTGTTTGGGGAGCCCCAGGGGATCACAGAATAGTCAGGGTTGGAAGGGACCT
>VWZO01016777.1:0-20799 GCA_013396975.1 Bucco capensis | reverse complement strand
GGAGGGACTTCACTGCCCTGGTCTCCACCTTGTGGTTTTTTAACTTGGGAGGTGTTGGGAGAAAAGTTGCTAGTGAAGTTGGAAGAAAAATGTTTGTGTGCTTTCTTGTTTGCTATTCTTCTTTGATTGGCCTATCTTAGACAGGGGACTTTCTGATTTTCCTTCTGGTCTTTCTTTTATTGTGGCTTCACTGTCTCCCTTTCTGTCTCCCTTGGCTGATGCAGTACCCAAGCCACTACATCTGAAAAGTCATAGCAGTCAGGTGAAGTTCCTAGTGACTGGAAAAAGGGAAACATTGCACCCATTTTTAAAAAGGGTGGAAAAGAGGGCCTGGAACTACCAACCTGTCAGCCTCACCTCTGTCCCAGAGAGAAGATCGTGGAACAGATCCTCATGGAAGCTATGCTAAGACACATTCAAGACAAGGAGATGATTTGAGACAGCCACTATTGCTTCACTAAGGGCAAATCCTGCTTGACCAATCTAGTGGCCTTCTGTGGTGGAGTGACTATATCAGTGAACAAGGGAATAGTTATGGATATTATCTGTCTGGACTTCTGTAAGGCCTTTGACACAGTCCCCAACAACCCTCTTCTCTCCAGTTGGAGAGATATGGATTTGATGGGTAGACTGTTCTTGTGGTTGGGAAATTGTTTTGATGGTTGGATCCAGTGGATAGTGATTAACAGTTCGATGTCCAGATGGAGATGAGTGACAAGTGGTATACCTCAGGGGTCCATACTGGGACCAGTACTGCTTAATATCTTCATCAATGACATAGTGGGGTTGAGTGCACCCTCAGCAAGCTTGAAGATGACACCAAGCTGAGTGGTGCATTTGATATGCCTGAGGGATGAGATGCCATCCACACAAGTTTGAGAAGTGGGCCTGTGTGAACCTGATTTCACCAAGACCAAGTGCAAGGTCCTGCACCTTGCTCCTGGCAGTCACCGGCATCCGTACAGGCTGAGGGATGAAGGGATTGAGAGCAGCTCTGGGGAGAATGACATGGAGGTACTGGTGGATGAAAAGCTGGACATGAGCTGGTAATGCATGCTCATAGCCCAGAAAGCCAACCGTATCCTGGGCTGCATCCAAAGAAGCGTGGGCAGTAAGTCAAGGGAAGTGATTCTTCCCCTTCACTCTAGTGAGACCTCAGCTGGAGTACTGTGTTCAGCTCTGGAGTTCTCAGCACAAGACAGACATGGACCTGCTGGAGGAGGTCCAGAGGAGGGTCACAAAAATGACCACTTCTGCTATGAGGAAAGGCTGAGAAAGTTTGGTTTGTTTAGCCTGGGTAAGAGAGGGCCTCAGGGAGACCAAATTGCAGCTTTTCAATTCTTAAAGGAGGCTATAGGAAAGATGAGGATAGTCTTTTTAGCAAGGCCTGTTGTGACTCACCAAGGAGTAATGGTTTTAAACCAAAGGAAGGCAGAATGAGACTGGATGTAAGGAAGACATTTTTTATGATGAGAGTGGTGAGACACTGGTACAGTTTGCCCAGAGAGGTGGTACAAGCCCCATCTCTATAAACATTGAAGGTCAGGTTAGACAGGGCTCAGAGCAATGTGATCTAGTTAAAGTTGTATCCCTGTTCACTGCAGGAGAATTGGACTAGATGACCTTCAAGGTCCCTTCCAACCCAAACCATTCTGTGGTTCCTTCCACTTCTTTTTTTTCCACTTTGTAGATTTTTTCCTTTCCTTCTTTTTTTTTTTTTTTGTTCTGACTTCATTCTTGGTTTTTTGTGTCTTCTCTCTGAGTATCAGGAGGAAGGGAAGTTGGTTAGTAGAAATACAAGCATTTGAGTCACAAAAAGCCTATTCTTGCCTTTAAAACACAGCAGATTATTTTTCAACCACAAAGCAGGTTCTCATTCAATGTTCTTATTGCTTTCACAACCACCTGCAATATATTTGAAAACATCTGCAATAGTATCTTGGAAGATTTTAGTAAATTTAAATTTAAATAATCTCAGAAGAAATGTGGTGCTACTGGTTCATGGAAATGGATTAGCCTAGATTAACTGGGGCTCGATAAGATAGGAGAATCATTGCTGTTCCTTTTGTTTGTGAATGCAGAAGGTTTAGCTAATGCCCACAGAGGGTGGAAACTGAAATCATTTCTCTGGATGTGCAGCAGATGATGATAGTTTGTAATCATGTCTTTGGAGCAAAATGTGCATTTCATCTTCAGGGCGATCTGGTGCCATGTGCTAGTGGAGCTCCTTTGATAGACTCGTATCTCATGCCAGGATGCAACTCTTGGTTCCCAACCTGTAACTTGTGTCTTTCAACACCGGGAGAACTAAGATTTATACCCAGCTATAACTGAAATGCACATTGCATGAGCAGTAAGAATGGAGGAGGGCAAAGAATGCAATATGCTTCTTCCACCAAGTGGGAAAATACTAAAAAACAAACAAACAAATCACAAAAAAACCCCAAACAAAATAAAAAAACCCAACAAAACAAAAAAACCCATACAACAGACCCCCCGCTATTGCTGCTGTCTGTGGCTTCCACAAGATAGAGGATAATTGCATTGATGGAACCCACCACGTCTTGTGGCATTAGCAAGGATCTTCTGGTTCTGCAGTGGTAAAATAGATGCTTGCTACAAGGGGAGGAGTACTTTGTTGTATTTCCTGAGACTGAAGGTGTGGGGGAGATATTTGCAGAAAGGGAGGGATGCAATGGGGAGGCTTTTAGGTCCAGCAGTTACCTATCTGGGGTAAGGGGACATAGTACAAAATTTACTTTTTGGCTTTAAGTCCTAGTAGAGAGTTAGTATTGCACCAACGTATATTTGGTGTATATTATGCCCTGAACATTTTTTCATGACTGTTTGGTTTCTAGAATCATAGAATCATTTAGATTGGAAGAGACCTCTAACATCCTCAAGTCCAGCTGTTGACCTAACACCACCATACCCACTAAACCATGTTACAAAGAGCGATATCTACACATTTGAACACCTCCAGGGCTGATGACTCCACCACTTCCCTGGGCAACCTGTTCCAATGTTTAACCACTCTTTCAGAGAAAATTTTTTTCCTAATATCCAACCTGAACCTCCTGTGGTGCAACTTGAAGCTATTTCCTCTTGTCCTGTTGCAAACCACGTATCCAGGTTCTATATGAGACATAAGATGTGAAGAAGAGCACAAATAATAATTTTTTTTTCTTTTTTAATTGGGAGGTGGAGGAACTGTGGTACATGATTTTACTGTTTTATGAGAAGTAGAGGAAAGCTCTGTTCTTTTTAATCTAATCTTAGTATTGAAACTAGATTATTGGGGGGGAAAGTTGGTCAGATTTGGGGCCAGTTTTCAGTGTCTCTTTGTCAAGGGTTAGGGCTGGGCCAGCCCCTAAATGAGTGACAGATGCTCTATTAACTCCTCTTCCCCCCATGAGGAAGAGAAAGAGAATAAGGGAGAGAGACTTGTGGATTGGAACAGAAAACTAAAACTACTTTAATGAAAATAAAGTAGTTAAAAATGAAATAACAATAAAATGAAATATATGCAATGCCAACACTGAACTCAACTCCCCCTGATGGCAATTATGTCACCATCACCACTGATCCTGTGGCAGAAGTCCTAGAGTAGACTCAGTGGCAGATGGGAATGGGAATCAAGAGCTGGATCACAGAATCACAGAATATTCATAGTTGGAAAGGATGTCTCAGGTCACCGAGTCCAACCAAAACAAACCAAATCAAAAAAACCAGCAATAAAAAAAACCCCTTGCCCTACATGCCTGCCACTAGAGCATGTCCTGGAGCAGCACATCTACACGTTTCTTAAATAGCTCCAGGGATGGTGACTCAACCACCTCCCTGGGAAGGCTGTTGCAGTGTCTCACCACTCTTTCTCTAAAGAATTTCTTCCTAATATCCAATCTAACGCCCCCTGCTGCAACTTCAGACCATTCCCTCTGATTCTGTCATTAGTTACTAAGGAGAAGAGGCCAACACCCACCTTTCTACAACCTGCATTCAGAGGTCCTCCCTCAGCCTCCTCTTCTCCAAACTAAACATGCCCAGCTCCCTCAGCCTCTCCTCATATGACTTGTTCTCTAAACCCCTCACAAGCTTCGTAGCTCTCCTCTGGACATGCTCAAACATCTCAATGTCTTTCCTGTAATGAGGGGCCCAGAACTGAACACAGTACTCCAGATGAAGCCTCATGAGTGCCAAGTACAAGGGCATGATAACCTCCCTTTTCCTGCTGACCACGCTATTCCTGATACAAGCCACGATTCTGTTGGCCTTCTTGGCCACCTGGGCAAGAGCACTGCTGACTCATATTCAGCTGGCTGTCCACCAGCACCCCTAGATCCTTCTCTGCTGGGCAGCTTTCCAGCCACTCATCCCCAAGCCTGTAGCGTTGCCTAGGGTTGTTGTGCCCACAGTGCAGGACATGGCACTTGGCCTTATTGAACCTCATACAATTGGCCTCGGCCCATTGATCCAACCTGTCCAAGTCCCTCTGCAGAGCCTCCCTGCCCTCCAGCAGATCAACACTCCCACACAATTCAGTGTTGTCTGCAAACTTACTAAGGATGCTCTCAATCCCCACATCCAGGTCATCAGTAAACATGCCAAACAAGACTGAGCCCTGATGGATGCCACTGGTGACTGTCAGCCAGCTAGATTTCCATTCACCACAAGTCTCTGGGAATGGCCATCCAGCCAGTTTTTAACCCAGTGAAGAGTACATTTGTCTATACCATGACTGGCCAGCTTCTCCAGATTCCACAGATGCTGTGGGAGACTGCATCAAAGGCCTTACCAAAGTCTAAGTAGACAATATCCACAGCCTTCCCCCCATCCAAAAGGTGAGTCACATGGTTATAGAAAGAGATCAGGTTGGTTAAGCAAGACCTCCCTTTCATAAACCCATGCTGGCTGGCCCTGATGCCTTGGCTGCCCTGCAGTTGCTCTGAGAGCTCACTCAATCCATGATCTTTCCTGGTACTGAGATCAGGCTGACAGACCTGTAGTTCCCAGATCCACCTTCTGGCCCTTCTTGTAGATAGGTGTCACATTAGCCACCCTCCAGTCATCTGGTACCTTGCCTGTTGACCAGGACTGTTGAAAAATGATGGAGAGAGGCTTGATGAGCTCTTTTGCCAGCTCTCTAAGTACTCTTGGGTGATTGCCATCTGGCCCCATAGACTTATGAGTATCTAGGTGCAGAAGCAGGTCATTAACTACTTCCTCCTGGATTGTGTGGGGGTTGTACTGTTCTCCATCCTTGTCTCCTAGCTCAGGAGCCTGAATGCCCTGAGATAGAAGACAAGGATGGAGAACAGTACTGGATTCATGAACTCATGGATCAGGATTGAAGGAAGATTAAACAGAGTCCTCATCAGGTACCAGCCACAGAAAAAGAGAAGCTTGACCCTTGTGATCCTTCAGCTTTATACTGAATATGATGTGCATGTTATGGAATACCTAGTTGGGCAGTTTAGAGCCATCTGCACTGTCTGCTCCTCCCTACAGGTGCAGCCTTTTACTTTCTACACCCACAACGTGGAACACAAGATTTAGCAGTGACCTTAGTCTGTATACCGTCCTTTTTAATAACTCTAAACATCAAGCATTATCACTACTAGAAGCAGGCACTGTCTCTGAAAATGTTGTTAATTTCAGAAATTGCAGTTGCTTGTAAGAGACTTTGCTGAAAAGTAGAATCACTGAACAGAATTAGTTCTGTTCTAGCTCAAGCCAGGACACTCTTAAAGCTAAGGGCATTTTCAGAGTTACTGAATTAACTTCAGTAGTTAGTGTGGAGCATTTGCAAAGACAAGGCGACAGGAGGTTTTGCTGCTCATTCATGGAAAAGCTTGCCTACTTCTCTCCCTCCAGGCTCTTTGTGTTCAATTCATTTTATACTTTGCATAGCAAAAAATAATCAGAGAGTAAGGCTAGGTCTCCTCCTCTAAAAACAGAAAGTGTTTCCCTTGCTTAAAAAGAGAATGTACTGAAAGTTCATGGCTCCTGTAGGTGGTTAGTAATTGTTAGAATGTTTTCTTATTCTGTATTGCCTTTTTGTAACACTGCACTGTTCTGGTGCTGGTCAGTCATGCCTGCAAAGCTACAGTTCAGCACTTTCACTGAACAGGTTAGTGTCATGGTAGTCCTCCCTGCTGCAAGCTCTTGCCACATCAAGAATCAGTAATTCTGCATCAATTTTTTTTGCTTTGGTGTACTAAGATTTCCCTATTTTTGAGCAGATATGTTCCCCCCCCCTATCACTTGTGCCATTCTCTGTTTACTTATCTCTTTCTATTTGATTGAATTACATGAATTTTATTAGGAGTTTGAAATGAGTAAATTTTTTGTTTGTTAATCAGTGACACTCATGAATGCAAAGAGGATCCCATTTTATGAATGGTGAATGTCTAACATGACTGACATCAGTCATACTGGCTTCCTCTTTCCTGACAGTAGGTTGCATTGTTTTTTTGACTGGGAAGCCCATGCAATTTTTCTTGTAAATACCTATACTAATGTATGTTTGCATTAATGAAGGGAAGGTTGATACAATGAGCTTTGGTGATTTGCTTTTAATAGTTTTCTGTTTCCTATGCAAAAATACTTTGGCTGTTTTCTTTGGCAGAATGTGTGTTCAGCCATTGACCTAATTCTAGGATTCTCAGAGGAAGATAAGGTCCAAGGCTGTCAACATGAGAATGCATTTGCAGTGTGCTATAGCTGCTGAGAAGTTACCTTTGGATACTCTGTTGCAAAAGGACAGTGATTTCATAATCCCATCCCAGAAATGGAGACAACGTGCAACAGGAGGTGATAGTGTGATTTGCAGGTGTCTAGTAAGACCGTTTGTCAGGTGAGAGGCCCTGTAGAAACTAGGGACTGAACTTTAAATTTTGTTGGGTTTTTTGTTTTGATTTGTTTTGTTGTTTTTGGTTGTTTTTTTATACTGAGAAAAAGGTGAGTGCATCGTGGCTGTAAACTCTTCAAAGTGCTTATTTTTGCCACCCAGCATCACCTGTGCCATGCCTGGCTCTGCCCGGCTGTTATTTTCTCTGTGAGCTGATTTAATGCAAACCTCAACCTGTCTTAGTTATGGAGTTATGACTATGTGAGGAGAGGGAGGGATATGCAGAGCTGTTTTTCACCTCTGTGCCTGTGGCATTAAGCTTTTGCTCTCTTAACAAGTCCCCTGATCCCTCCTGAACTTGGGAAGAAAATTGTTCAGAAGTGGCTGCGTATTTTCCTGCTGCTACTTTTTTTGAATGCATCCCTGAAAACAAGACTTGGAAACAGTTTGTACATTTCTCAGAAGCTTTGTCTTCTCTCTTGAGCAGGATTGCCATCAACAGTAGTAATGGGTGTAGAGCAATCAAGGAAGATGAGGATAAATGTCTGATGTCATCTGTCTGCTATTCAGCAGCGCTGCTAAATCCTCCTGTTCTTTCTTTGGATGATACTTTGCACAGAGTCCCAACTGGCCATTTAGATACAAGCAGCATGATAATTAAACAAGTAGAAAATAAAAAAAGTATCAGTGCCTGCACAGCATAGGTATGAAGACGTAGGATAGCTCTATCTTGCATGCAACTGAGACAGTCTTTCCCGCTAGCATTTGGAAACATTCATTACTTAATGTACTTACTGCTGGGAACATACTCTGCCAGTTTGGGAAGACCTGCAGACCTCAGCAATTTGAAGTGTGCTGTCAGCTGCAATGCAAGAGTTCATTGTTGTGGCTAACATGGTTTAATCAGGGAGGATATATAGACCCTGCCCTTTCTTTTTTTTCTCTTTTGCAGCCAGAACAGGATTTGGCTGCTGACCTTATTTGACCCTGCAGCTACAGTGGGTCATATCATGGCCTCAGATGTTTCAGAGGAAGTCCGTAAGCACACGGCTATTGACATCAGTATCTGGCCAACTCTCATTTTTCCAGGTGTGTCTTCCTGGTTACAAAGGTTGAATTTCAAGGTCCATTCCCACATGATATATCATCTCTCCCAATTGTATCTCTTCTAAAAAAGCATTTCTTTGTCCTGTTCTTTTAATCATTACATATGCTTACTTTCTGGTCAGTCAGTATTACAGAGGATGATTCACATTCCCAAATTTGCTTGACACTGAAAGTCTAAATCTGCTATCCTTTCAGAGAGGGGAATATATTATAAACTGTTGAATTTTATATCAGAGAATATAACTGATTGAGTGAAATTAGGAGTGATATTGAGTGATAGGAGAATTGTAAATTCTTTCTATATGCTTCCTAACAGTTGTGGTCAGAGACTGTAATACAAAGAGATATTTTAATTGCTTTGCAAGAAGAATGCATTCTTCTCTTGGTATAAATAGCCATTGCTGCTCTTGCAGCAGTGTGGATTTAAGGCAGCTGAGAATGTGGCCTCAATGCAAATGCTGTGCTTTCTTCCTGTGGCATACTTTTGGAAACAAATGTGTTTGCTTGGATTAGAACTGGTTGTGACTTTGAAAGCTGCTGAGTTTCTTCAATTTCAGTGCAAGTCACTAGAAATTGAATTCTTTGTGGGGTTCAAGTTCATAAAAGCATTTAGGCTTGTACTCAACTGTTTGAACGGAGTGTAGATGAATACGTAGATCCTGAGGTGCATGCTTTTCAAGAACAGGGAGTAATTAATGCCTCCCCTTTAAATCTGATTTGGGATCAAATACTGAATAATGCAGAAAAAAAAATCTCATTCAAGCAATTCCCATCTAGTCAAAAAACATCCCCAACCCAACTGTTAAATGATATTGTGGGACTTTGCTTTTATTGCAGGAGCCAAAGGCAAGCAGGATGTAGACTGAGTTATCAGTTATTACCAAACTTGAAGGTGCTTTGTCAGATTATGAATGAGGTGAATGATAAACTAGGGTTGAGAAGCTGGCTTTATGGGGATTTCTTAATAAGAAGAATTCCCCAGTAGCTTTCTCCTCATCTATCAAAGTTAAGTATTTTACTCTTAGAATAGATTCTTTTCAATAGATGTGTCAGTGGAGGTAGGGGCAGATGACCATTACTCTATTCCTTTTTTTAAAAGACAAATAAATAACTCTGAAAGCAGGTAGTAAATTTTTACATTATAGATTAGGCAATATAGTAAAAATAAACTCTACAGTAAATGTGGGGACAATATTGAGTAGTAAATTCTTACTACAAAGTGCCTTCCTTCTTCCCTTGTAAATTATGTCATTTCCTATGCTCAACATGTCAGTCCCATTCCTTCATCTACCTTGCATTAAGAATCGAAGTGAAAACCATCAGCTGTAACAGTCTATCATTTCTTGTTTCCAGTGGAGATAATTGAAGTATAACACAGTGACACTGAATATTGATAGAAAGATGACAGGCCATGATTAAAGTTTTGTGCTGGGTAAAATAAATGGCTGGAGGTTTGAAGAGAAAATGACAAAAATATTGTTCAATATTGTGAGGTATCTTTTTTTTTAATAACACTAATCAAATGCCCATTATTGGTTTTAAGCACTAGAAAAATGGTTCTTCCTCCTTGTTTTGAACAAGCCTTTCAGGAAAGAAAAAGCAGTCATAAAATAACCTGTATTTCTCATAAAACAGAAAGTGGTAGTTCTGTCCTTAAGATGCTGATATCAGGCTTTTTTCTGTGGGCAAGGGAAAGATGTCTTGATTTTTAGCAGATTATTTTTAGATTTCAGTTTAGATTCTAATCCTTCGGTATCCTGGATGCAGTAGGTAATGTTTTACTGAGTAGAGGAATTTGTGGATAATGAAGGTAGCTGATAGGCTTGATTTTTTAACAATGTTTGCAGGAAATACTGTCAGATATTTATGCTTTTCTGTTTACTGAGATCACTGTGAGGGGATATTTATTTTTCACATGAATGTTTTTCTTATTTGTTATTGGCCTCTTTCTATGAAAAAATCTGAATATCTTAATAGGAAGGAATTTTTAAAGAAATGTTCTATGAAGTCAGTTCAAGTTAATAGCATTTGAAAGGTCTGAGAAAATGCATTGGGAATCTCAGAATCCATCCATCAAAATGGAATATATTTAGGCATTTTTTCTTAGTTGTACAATTCATAGAATTGGTGCTTTAACCCCATGGTGCATATCTACAAAATACTCAGACTGATTTACAATATTAATGTAATGACTCCTCATGTGAGAAATATTTTGATGCATTACATATAATGTAGGTTTTCTTTGATGGGAGGAGAATGGAATTTATGGGAGAAGGTACAACTTATGTCTGGTTCATCACTTTAACATTGCTGTAAAGCATAATGCTTCATTAAACTAAAATCTATGGAACTAGAGAGAATAATTAAATTCTGGAAGGAGATCAGAAGTGCTGGTCCCACTTGCCATTGGTCCTGGGCAGTGGTTTGATTCCAGCCTTCCCTTTCAATGCACAGTTTGTCTTGCCTTCTGCTCTAAAGGTTGTATTCTCAATAATGAATCTGCACTTTTGAAAACTCTGTCCCTCATTTTGTAGCACTGTGAAATATATAATAGTTGCATGGTAGGCTGATTTTGCTTCAATGTCACTACTATTGTATTAGAAGTATTTATACAAGTGAAAAAATGCTTATTTCCTTGGTATATGTACATCTTCACATCCTCACATACTATGAAGTCCTTGAAGTCCTTCGTACAAGGATAAAACTATGCAATTAAAATTGTTTACAAATAGAATGTAATACATATAAACTTAACATGTAATTTGGATGTTATCAGCTAGTTAATTCTGTAGTGTAGCATATGCATATTCTGTTCACGGCCTTTCATAAGAACTTAATCTAAAAACACTACTTAGAGCTACCACAAGCAGTAGAATGGCCGTGTTACCTGCTAGGTAACAGTACAGGGATGTGAGAGAAAAGAGAGGAAGGGAAGAAAAAAATCAAGTTTCCAACTGAAAGGAGTATAAAGACCATTGGAGGTTGTTCCTGCTGCCAGATCTACAGAAGACATTGGCCCTGGAGTGGAAGTTCAAACAGGGGCAAGGAGAAATGTGAAAGAAGCAATATCTGTGCAGCAGGCAGCAGCAGTCTGAAGGAGATTGTGTAGCATATGTGTGGTTGTGTTCAAGTGTTGCATTTTTCCTTCCCAAGTGGTTTTGTTACACTTCAGTTCCATTCCATAAGTGTTGTTGGGGTTTTTTTTTTCTGGGCTGAGGGTTTCTACAGCATTAAATATCTCAGACAAGGAGGTGTCTGCTTGTATTTGGAGTTCTTCACTAGGATTTGACTGAAATTTGGTGGATGTGGGCAAAGAGGGAACAGTTCATGTTGTTCTTCTTTTTGCTCTCAAAGACGAGAAGTGATAGCTCCTAATCCCAACATAACTTAAAACTGTGGTGGATGTTCCCTAGCAATACCACAGAGGTTAGATCACTCAACAAAGACACAGGAGACCTTGCTTCAGGTGCTCTGCCTACTGCACCTCTAGGTGTACTCTGCGCTGCTACACCCCTGAGTAGAGGAGAGGAGGATGCTATAGCCACCATACAGAGGGCTTGGCTGGTCTGGGGGCTCCACTCACTTTTTTCCTCAAATCTGTCCCTTTTTGCACATCTGCCTCTTCTGGGATACTGTAGAAAGCAGAGCCACTGCTGACACCCATTCTTCAAGCTGTGTGAAGATGTATCCACATCTCAGTGCTGCACTATCATGTTCTGCCTAGGGGTGCTGGATGTCTTTAGATGGAACTGTTGTGCAGAGGGCTTGTCTATGGCTCATAGAGTTTAGATATTAGAAAAGTCAGCCCAGAGGAAAATTTTTAAATGTTGAAGATGCAGGAGTCTAGAAGTTACATGGAGATTGTGAGGATTACTTTCTTGGGCTTTTGTGGTTCTGGTCCAGAGTATTCTTCAGTAGGTCAAACATCACATTTAAAGAAGGTCAGCTACTTGTTTTTTAGATATTATTGTACATTTTATGAAGAAGGAGGCAATGTAAGAGAAACAAATTTCTTATACCAGAGAAAAGTACTAAAAGCTTCAAACTTTCCCTAGGAGTTTTAGCTAGTTTCCAAGGTAGGTGTTAGAGCAGGTTGTCATCTGGCAGGATGGAGTCTCCTGAGTTTCTAGGAGTAAGCCTGATTTTACGTGAAGAAGTGCAATAACAATGCTGAACAGCAAGCAGATGTTGTTAGTGAGCTTTGAAATAATAGACTAGGAAGAACTCCTGCACTGGGACAACCACGTAATCATAACAATGTGAAGTCAATTAATGAGATTTTCAGCTCCTGAGGAGATTGGAGAAAAGAGATGCAATGCAAAGAATTGACTAGTGAAATTGAAGTTGTTTGAAAGTGTTTATAGGATCAGGGAGACTTGCAAGAAGGAAAAAAAATCAAACGATTTTGCTTTCAAGTGTTTTAAAAAAAGTGACTTTCTAGTGTGCAGGCCAAGAAAAAAAAGGTTTTGCTGTTTGGACAGAGTCCAGGCATTCCTTGGCCTTTTTCCTGCACCTTATTTTTTTGTTTTATGTTCATCAGCTGAGAGCTGTGATCTGATGAGCCCTAGCTGTGCCTTCTCCCTTATCAGTCTGACACTGCACACCAGCCAGAATGGAAAAAACAGGATTATGTGCCTCCCTCTCCTTAAAGCCGCATTTGATCCACTGATAGGAGTATTGTGGGCCTTGGTTTGTGAAACAGCTTGGTGTTAAGTATCTTAAAATGTAACAGCTAAAGTTAAAAATTAAGAACTGATCAGACTGGAAATATTTTTTTATGAAGGAGAGAAGTAAAACATTCCTGAAGTTGTAAAAACTTGTTAAATATAAGAAGAGTTACAAATGCATGACTATAACTTAATATGATAAACCAAATCAGAGAGTTGGATTTCTGCTAACATTAAAGCAATATGGTTGCCTTCCTTCCTCTCTAAGTATAATCACTCCATACTTGCCTTTCCTCGTGTCCTTTGTTCACTGCAGGAGTGTTGCTTTAAGAAAAGGCAACAAAGACATAACTAAATGTAGCGTAAGACGAGCTAGTTCTTTCCCTGCAGTGCAAAATATAAATAGAAATGAATGACCAAAATACTAAAAAACTTTCCCTAGTTTGTACATTAATAGATCAACAAAGAATGGGGATATAGAGCAAAGTCTTTTGGTTTGTGTTGCCATTTTCTGCAAGCCTCAAAAGTTTCCAATTGTTTTAATTGTTGTAATGAAAATCCCTGTTGCTTCTGCCAGACTATTTTTGTTGCATTTCATTTGCTTTCTTGTCAGAGAAAACTGCTTTTAGGGTCAGTGAATGCATTGTTAACACATGTGTGAGTTACTGGGAAAAAGTCAGTGCATGCTTTACTGAATCTGCACCTTAGTGTAGCTCACCTATTAGAAATTGTGTAGAGTATTTCTTCTTAGTGATAGTTAATCTCATCTCATAAGGTACTTTTGATTATGCAGTTTCTAGATAGAAGACATAGTATGTAGCCTTTTAGTCCCTCTTTCTTGGCTTTCAAGATGTGGCTTCTTACAGGGATTTCCTGTAAAATAAGCAACATTTTCTATTAACAGACACTGATGACCTCAGGGTGTTACAAACCACTTTTAACAGTTGACTTACCAAGGGGCATTCCTAAAAACTAGAGATAATGAGACTTACAGCTGGTGATGTCTCCCTATGTTGATTCTGATTTGTGTTTGAGAAGATTTTGGAGGACTTTGCTTTGTTTTTTGTTTTTGCTTTGTCATTTGCTTAGTTTTGTTTTCAAATAGGGTTTAATATAAAATCTTTTGGCTATTTTTACATGGACATGTTTTCATTTAGCCTATAATGTTCAGGAACTGAATGTGCCTTTTGTATGTATGCAGAGGCCTCAGTAGGAAAGTCATATTCTTGTAGTTCCAGTTAGCACTATAAATAGCTTTAGAATAGTGTTGTGCTGAGAGCTCCCATTGATATCTCTGGGAATCTTGTGAAAAGACAAAGGAGCAATGTTCTTTGCACATTAAGGAAGAGAGAGAATCCTTGTTGGATGTGACTGTCAACATGAATTTCACCCAGTGTTACATGTAGATTGAAGATATCCTCTAGTTTCCTTGTACCTTCTGCTCTCTGCTGTTGTTTCCTAGAAAACTACTTGAGGCTTGGTAAAGGCATCTGCAACTACAGTTTCAATTGCCACTTTATGAAGAGAACTCAAGGATAAACCTCTTTTCCACATTCATTTCCTCCTGTCCTTAAACAGCACTGTTTCTCTGACAGCTCTTTTATCATCATCAATTTGACCTAATCCAGAATTCTCCTTGTTGCATCTTTTTGTGTTGCTGTGGATATCTCAGCCATTCTTCAAATCAGCTTAAGCCTGCTCTTATAGATTATTTCTGCCTAGTATCCTTGAGATAACACCTGCCCCACCTATCTATCCAGCTAAAAAATTATTCATGTTGAGTCTTGCATCTCACTTACTTCAACCTTAATTTTCTTGGCCATGACTTGACAAAAGCAGTCTTGCCCTTCTCTCATCTATTCAAAGTGCTGTTGCCACTGCAGTGACCATTTTTTGTTTTGTTTTGTTTTTCCTGTGTTTCTGATAATTCCACTTTGTTTGCTTTTCTACATTGGTTCCTTCTTGTCCTGTCACATCAAACTACTAGCCTTCAATGTTAAAGCTACTCACAATCTTTTACCACTTATTCAGTCTCTTTTTTTTTAATATCAAAAGACTGACTTCCATCTACAGATGTTAAACTACATTATGTTTCTATACTGGTATCTTTTGCCTTTTTTGCATGTTTCCTTTATAGAGGGGATGGAGATATTAGCTATCCACTGACCTGTTTCATTGGCCTTCTGCAAGTCCTTAAAGTGCTCACTCACGGTGACACCTCAGTATGCTTGACAGTGTTTAGACTAATTAGTTACTGATCTAATTAATTGAACTGTTGTACTGTAATGACCATGCCGTGTTCAGCCACTGTTGTCTCAGTGTATCTTTGAACGTCTTTGTCTGTATCCTAGCTCTTGTTGTTTGTTTTAAAATTAAAAGTCTTTCTGAGAAAAGGGCCATGATTGTAATCATCTTGGTGTTTGTACAAAATCTGGTCCTTTGGACTCAATAAGCATTATGGCACTTGATAGTTCACAGTCAGTAGATGCTTAAGGTATGTTTTATTGTTGCTGAGTCTATACAAATGATTGATTACGATTTGTCACGGATTCCAGCAAATTGTTCCTGGCACCTCCATTGAACTTGCCACATATGCTACTTTGATAGTAATGTGCAGAGAGTTATATAACATCTAGAGGTTGATACATCATAAAACATTTAGAAGGATAGGAATAATATAAAATTGGATCCGGTCTTGATCCATCATTTTGAAAAGTTGTACGTGAAAAAACTCACTGTGCCATGCAGGAGTCCACATACTTTTGGCTTCATGGAGACTGCAAATGCACTTTTGAACATGAATAAACCAAACCCTGAAATTCAGTTAAGCTTGATGTTACACCTGATAAAAAAGCTAAAGATTTTTGCGTGCTGGGGGCAACATAATTTTTAATAATGATTTGGTATGTGTTCCTGTGTCAGCTGTTTGCAGCTTTCAAGTAATTTTCATTCATTTTCATTCTTCAAAAGTGTATTTGAGAAGTGCTTCTAGGCTCTGAATTTCAAAATACAGACTAAAAGATGCCTCGAGCTTAGGGATGTTCAGAATATACATGTATATGCATGTTCACTAATTTCAGTTGAAAAGTTCAGTGTAACATCTTATGTTTTGAAGTTTAACTGATACAATCGTGAAACAAAGATGTCCTTAAAAGCAAAGTCTCAGTGGTTAAAATGGGTGTAAAACTTAAATGCCAGCAAAAACTTGTTGACCAATGAGCTGAGTCAAGGCTGGAAAACACCAGCCTGGGCACCAGTACACTGTACTTACAAGCTGTTAATCTTCTCCACTGAGAATACTACATACATCACTATCTCTGCCCTAGTTTTGTCAACAGAGCTCTTCATTAAACTGAATAGCCAAAGCAAACTATCCACTGGAAATTATGATTTAAGTCTTTATGGTATTTTCCAAGCATTTAGTAATAAACCATATATAGCTGCAAACAAACTTTTTCAAAAAGCAAGTAAATGGATTTATATATGTCTACAGGGAAATGTTTTGACTGTAACCATGATGATGTGACTGACAAGTAGAGAAACAGTGGATGTTTGGGTTTTTTTTCTGGCTTGGTAAGTGAAATGCTATCTGGATGGAACACAGAAGTCTAATCTAATTAGTGATACTCTGAACTCTTTGAAGAACACCAATTTTTGGACCTCATGCTGCAGTCTGCCTTCAATAAACATATATACTAATACATACCAAATAGCAAAGCTTCTTAATTTTGCTCTCAATCTTAAAATACTTCTGTGTGAATTTTACAGCTTGTCATCTTGTAGAGTTAAAAACATTCCTCTGTTAGATTAATGAATTCATTGTGAGCTGTGCAGATTCTTTATCCTTTGTTTAGAATAAAAGATAAGCTGGTATTTAATTTAGAAAAGTTCAAATAATTATTTTTCTTGTTTTAGTCACTTATAATTGCTTACAATTATCTTGTAAATGGTAGCATTTGAAAAGCACTGTGAAAAAAATATTGTGGTTATTAGATATTAGGATTCAAATCTATCTGGAAATGTGTATTGCCATGGATATCTGTGCTTTGGAGTCCCATCTCAGGCTCTGCCACTGATATGCTATATTTTAGCAGGCAACCTAATCTTTTGGTTCCTTTGAGATGACGTGTTAAATTAAGAAGTGACCACATCTCTTACAAGCACTGTGCTGTCAGTATTCAGTGTCTTGTTCTGAAAAAACTGTCTGTGCCTAGAATTCCAATTTACTTCACGTGAAAATATCCGTTGGACGAATCTCAGGAACGATATTTGTAACATACATGGACATCTCTGAGAGACGATCAATGGATCAAAAGTATGAAGAAGTTTGGTATTTTAAATTTCCTAATAATTTTGTGTTTTCTTTGGTGAGATAACAAAGTAGAAAAAAGCCAAAGCACATTAGTGAGAGATAAGTACAGCACTTGAAAGTATAAGACTGAAGGAAGTATATTGTAGTTCAGTCTGATTCACCAGAATTGAAGCAAGTGTACCTATTTTCCAAAAATTAGAGCTGATTTAAAGCAGTAAATAGCATGATTGTTCCTACATGATCTTCTACATCAGATTCAGGAAGACTATATGGCTGCTTATAGGCCTGTGTATCCAATAGCATGAAGGAAGCTCTAAGTGTGATTCAAGACCCCTGGACTTGGATCCGATTAGGATCTGATTAGGAGATAATCAAAAGTAGCCCTAGGGTTGGAAGCAACATCTTAGCACAAAGGTTTTTTTAATGACATTGGGTTTGTAGTAGGGCCATAATTTTACTACTTTTCCATTTGCAAGAGCTTATGTTATCTCTCTGGAAGTATTTGAGCTGCTGTTGTTCTTTTATTATTTTTATTTTCCTATCTAATAATAAGTAGACACTCCAAAAGTTACTTGAAATAGCAACTATTTTCCCTGAACTGCAGTTTTAATTTCTTTTGGCTTTTATTTCAGTTGCAGGAGCCAGCTGCTCCAAAGAGTGTGGGAAGCTGACTTGGAGGCCTGTCAGCTGTTGATCGGAGGGTTTCAACTGAAAGAAACCAGTTGCTGTGGTTTTGAGGAAGAGGAGAATGAGATGGAAGAGATGGAGATGACTGCTAATGGCCCATCTGAGTCTGAAAAAAGAAAAGAAGATCACTTTTCAAAGGGCACAGAGTGGGGCACTGTTCCCTGCCCCAAACACAGCAAGCTAAAAGAGGTATCTGAAATATTCTACAGTTGCATTTCAAGCAATACTGCTGGTTTTCCTTTTGAAAGGAGGAGTTGAATCTGTGTGATAGGTCAGCAGGGCAGGCTGAGCATGAACTTAATATCTGGCCTCCAATCTAAGACATGAATAAAATAGCTTGTTAGCCTCTCAGAAACCCTTCAACCCTTTTTTCTTTCACCATTAGTCTTTCTAAAATGTGGAAATTATTCAGGCACTAAATACAGAATGTATATCAGAATTTAAAGGAAAAACGATTAAGTATTTAACACAAATTATCAGCTATTCCTCATCTCATGGATGAGTTTCAGTGTGAGTTAGTTCTGCTGACTTGTTAGCCTGGATCACAGTTAGCTAAAGTGGGGAGAAAGTAAGTTTTCTTCCCTAGTGAAATACTCAAAGGCTTCCTAGCTCAGATACCTGTAGGCATCAAGCATCCAACCAATATTAAAAGGAGGAAGAAAATAATGAGGGTTAAAATGTTGACGAGTTTTTTTTAATGTGCTGCTCTGGAATGGCAACCTTGCTTGAAAAATATACAGCTACCTAATAATCTTTTAACTGCACTGCCAACGTAAACAAGTTACTGAAAAACTTCATCACCCAACAGCACCACTGTGACAAAAACACCCTCCAACAGGAATTGTCAGTTTTATTACCTTGGAATTTGGTTGACAAAAATTAAAAGTGTGCCTAATTGCACCTGATATTAAGAGCCACGAACTGTGCATTATATTGAAAGCTGGTGCCTAATTTGACATTTATACTGGCTGAGACTTAGTGGAAAGCAGGCCCTTACCTTACTGTAAAATCTCCTCGTAATAAAATTCTGTTTTTAAATTGAGTTTTAATAGTCCTTACAGCTTCTTCCTGGGGAAAAGAGTTTACAGACTGACTTTACATAGCATTGTTTTTTTAAATGGTCAGCTGTGGTTTTGATTCCCCTGTCCCCCCACCCTCTAACTTCAGCTCTTCGTCTAGGTGCTTAAACTTTGTGGTATGAATGCCTGTGCCTGGGACCTGGTCTATCCTGGTATCTTGAATAAACTCCATTTTGAGAACATGCCACAATCCATTCGAAAGCTGATGTGTAAATATAAATGTGAAAATGCCCATCAGTGAAGGACCTGTGGAGGTCCTTCTGCATCTGTTCCCACAGTGCTCCTAGGCCTGAAAAGCTAGAAAGAAAAAAAAAACAGTTCTGTTAGTGTAAGAACATTCATTTATTTTCCAGCTTTTCGAAGGAGTTGAGCAACACAGCTTGGTTTTATCATGGCTTGCTTGACTAGCCTTCCTCTGCTTCAGTGCTCTCTGCAGTGTTAACCTTAATGGCAAAGTTATACATCAGTGATAACTGCAACCCATTGCAACCATAAAAGCCCCTGACATATGGACTGTATTCTGGTTCTGGAATTAGGGCTGGTCTGCCTAATTTTATGCTTCCCAGAGCTGGAATTTTTAACTTGTTCTGAAATATGGAAGTTTTACCTGAACAAGTGCACTTTAGGTAGTAAAGCTAATAGGATTTCAGTAAGAGTGGCAGGCAGTGTCTAAACTTTCAGAGGAGACCTATAGCATAGCATTCCTTATCATCTCCATGTAGTTCACCACAAGGCAGAATACAAAAGCAAACAAAACCCCTGACACATTAGTTATAAATCATGCTAACTTCCAGTTTTGAATGTGTTGAAGTGCAAGAAAGAATGTCTTCATTTGGACTTAGTTGACAGACAGACCACTTCTGTAGCATTTAAGTGCTCTGTTACATGGTATTGTATTGTTTTATTTTTAAAGTGATTTCATGTTTGTGGCAAAAAACAACAGTGTAGCTGTTAGTCTCCAACACAGCCATTCATGTGACTTCCATGGAAAAACTTAACTGTTGCCCATTAGTATTGAACCTTTTTATAGCAAGTGGGGATACCTAATAGAAAAGCATGTAGTTTTGAAAATACTTGGCTTGTTATTATTTAGCAAGGCTGTGGTGTCCCTGTCAGAGGAGTAGCTAGATGTGGTTGCCATGTTTCTGCAATGACTGTTCTCTTCAACTGTGTCAGCTCTGTTCCCCATTGGGGAATTTCTAGGAAGAGCTGTTGGTCACTAGAGCAGAAGAATAAAGTGCTGGTTTTTTGTACTGGGAGGTTACTGAATTACTTGCTTTAAAACAGTATAGTAAGGGGTAATAAAGACATATGTGTATATATGCCTTGGAAAGTACATTTCATTACTGAGTAATAGATTTACTTTATGGTGAAATGCTATAAATTAAGTTCTCCAATTATTTATCATGGCATATCTGGCTAAGTATTACTGAGGAGTGGGTATTGGTTTTGCTGATGCATACTATAAATACAGTTTTCTTGAATATAAACTCTGTTTTTCTGCATAGGTTTTATTAGAAAACAAAGAAACATGAGAAAAAATATTAAGAAAGGCAAAATAAATAAAAGGAAAGAACCCTTCACTCATTAGATCCTCAGATACTAATTTGCGATTAAATATCCTCACTAGATGGTAAAATATGATGTGTTCTAGTATAAAATATATAAGATATAAATTCATAGAAATTTCAGATATTTTACTGTCATGTGTGAGTGCAGGTTTATTAACTGTCAAGTTACTTTATAGTCTTCATATCTGTGCTTTCTAAGACAGTACAGATTTTTCTTTCCCACAGTTTGTTTATGTGGTAGACTTTGGCATCCCAAAATAATCCAGTAAATCAGATTTCCTTTATAAGATTATTAACCAGAAAAGACAATTGCATGTTTTGGCAGCTCAGCTTGTTGAAACATCACATAACATTTTTGTCAAAACTAAACAAAATGAGGCCAGCAAAAATCATCCTGTGGAATAATCTGAGTTAAAAATTAAGATGTACTCCTCTCAGTTACAGATAAATCATTAGATTATAGTACTTTTTAAAAATACTATAAGCAAAGTTATAGGTATCACAGTATCACACAGTATCACAGTAT
>VWZO01016771.1:57124-79795 GCA_013396975.1 Bucco capensis | reverse complement strand
CCCTCCAGGGATGGTGACTCCACCCCCTCCCTGGGCAGCCTATGCCAAGACTTAACTACCCTTTCAGTGAAGAAATTTCTCCTAATATCTAATCTAAACCTCCCTTGCTGCAACTTGAGGCCATTTCCTTTTGTCCTCTCACTGTTAACCCTGGAGAAGAGACCTATCCCCATCTCACTCCAACCTCCTTGCAGGGAGTTGTAGAGAGAGCAATAAGGTCTCCCCTGAGCCTCCTCTTCTCCACACTAACCAACCCCAGTGCCCTCAGCTGCTCCTCAGCACTCTTGTGCTCCAGAGCCCTCCCTAGCCTCCTTGCCCTTCTCTGGACATGCTCTAATGCTTCTACATCTTGTTTCACAATGCCCCTGTTTATACTCTCCATGAGTCACCCTAGTGAAATAACTTAGGACCATGTTTCCCTTTAATAAGCCTAGAAAAGCAGCTGGTCATTTGGGCATGTTTTAGCTCCAGTGACTTGAAGTGTGTGATCTAGTTTCTTTGTTGATTACAAGAAGAGCATTTTACTGGAACATGTCATAAATGAAGTCATTCTAAAGTATTGGAAAAATACTAGATTGCTACATAGGTACAGTGCAAAGTTCATTGACTGAAGAAAAGCACTCAGAGAGTCCTGACATAATGAATATGGCTATGCCCTGCTATAACTCAACTCTTTAGAGAAAATAATAGCAATATGTATTAGCCTATGAATCTTGCAACTCTGCCTAGGGAATTCAAAACCTTTTTTAAAGACTTTTTTTGGTTCCACCCACCCCTTTTCTTTCTCCCTTTCTTTGTTTTTTTGACCAGGAATACAATATCTGAAATGTAGTTCTTATAGGACAAATATTTAACTAGTAACCAACTCTAACAATGTTCCTTGGTGACTACTGTGCTGGGAATTAGCTGTCTTAGGAATTAGATTAAGTTCTTACTGTTTGCCAGATGGTGACTCAGACTAAATGATGGGTTTAGCTATGAACAGAAATACGACAAACATCACATCTGAACAGTGATCCCTCCTGAATGTCAACATAGGCAAATTCCATTTCCTGCTTGTTTTTAGAGAGGTGGGATACTAAACCTGCTGTCCAATTAAACAAGCTTTAAACACAGCAGCAACTAATTGTTCTTATATGGTTTCAGAATGGACCAGCAGGTACACTTGGAGGGTTCTTGTTATAAAGATTTCTTCCACAGATCTAGAAGCAGAAGGTCCANCATCCAATGTTAGGACAAGAGGGAATGGGAGCAAGCTGGACCACAGGAGGTTTAGTATTAACATGAGGAGGAACTTCTTTCCAGTGAGGGTGCCAGAGCACTGGAGCAGGCTGCCCAGGAGGCTGTGGAGTCTCCTTGTCTGGAGCCATTGCAGAGCTGCCTGGACACATTGCTGTGTGAGCTGGTCTAGGTGATCCTGCTCTGGCAGGGGGGTTGCACTAGATGATCTTTCTAGGGCCCTTCCAACCCCTGACATACTGGGATACTGTGTAACAGTAGAGTTGCTTGTGGCACAGTAATGTGTACTGTACCTTTGTTGGGATTGCAGAGGTTTAGTTTCAGTTTTACACTCTGCAGCACAATCTCTTGCTTTATTTCAAACTCTACACATATATTAGAAAATGAAGCATCTTAAAGTATACTTACAATCTGACACAGACACTTGTGTTCATTGACAAGCTTTTCCAGAGACAAGGATTCAATGACATCTGCTTCTGATAGAGCTCCTTCTCTGTCCTGCTTATTTGCCAGCCTAAAGAAAAGATCAAAAGAAACACTTAGCACCCTGACAGAAGAGATTCTCCCATCTTCAAACATGAAGTTTTTGACAGAAGTAGGAAGAAAAGGAAGAATCACAGAATCACAATGGAAAAGACCTCTAAGATCATCAAGGCCAACCATACCCATCACTAACATGCCACTAAGGAGACAATGTCTTGTTTCAGCTTTAATTCTCAATTGTTCTTTCTACTTAATAAACATGTTAGTCCCTGCACTATTTTTTGCAGATACTAACATTAAATAATGACTAAGGTTCTTAGTCATTATTTAATAACTGTTAATAGACAAAGCAATTATACTTTACGGCTCAGAAGATGGATGTAAAAGACTGTACTGTTCTACAGCTAAAGCAACACAGTATAATGTCCTTGAGTCTATGGAGCAAAGTTCAGAACTTTGCAACTTCCCAAAGCACATGCACTTCCCCACAGAACAGCATCTCATGATCACCTCAGGTCTGCCTGCTAGCCAGAATACCTCTGACACAGAATCACAAAGGTTGGAAGAGACCTCTAAGATCATCAAGCCCAACCATACCTGTCACTCCCATACCACTAAACCATGGCCCTAAGGAGAGCATCTAAATGTTTCCCATTCCCTCCAGGGATGGTGACTCCACCACCTCCCTGGGCAGCCTGGGCCAAGATGTAACAACCCTTTCAGTGAAGAAATTCCTCCTCATATCCAATCTAAACCTCCCCTGCTGCAACTTGAGGCCATTTCCTCTCATCCTCTCCCTGTTAACCCTGCAGAAGAGACCTATCCCCAGCTCACTCCAACCTCCTTGCAGGGAGTTGTAGAGAGAGCTAAGGTCTCCCCTGAGTCTCCTCTTCCAAACAACATGATATGATATGTTTTGAACCTGCTCTTTTTAAGTAAAAGTTCAAGCTTGGAGGGAGGAACTTGCATGAATGGTGTGTGGAACACACAGCTTACAAAATAAGTATTCTGTAAGATGAAGTGTCATCATTGTCTTACTTCTTAGAAATATGGTCACAAAGAGGACTCCAGAAGATAAATATCTGAAGTTTCTGGGGGACTTGTTCTTGAACAGATTTGTATCCTCTGTAACTTTATTCAACAATACAATCAATAATGTATTTTAAAAGGCACAAACCAGATCTGATTTACCACCTGAAGAATGTTATTCACACTTTAGTAACTTTTGGCTTATTTCATACTTTAATAGGGACATATAACCTGCAGCAGAGGCTGGCATGTTCCTTTCAGCACTATTCTCAATAACTACTACAAAGAAAAGAGAGCTGTTCAGAATTATAAACATCCCAAATGCTTAAGTAATCCACTTCAGCAATCTGGTGATAACAGGTTCTAATAAGAGAAATGAAAGTTACTTCCCTTTATCAAGACTAATTACAAAATGCAACTGGAAAAGCATCTGATCTAAATTAGCCCTAAAAGGTACAGCACAAACTACATGTAAGAAAAACTCAGGGTAAGTGTGAAAATCTGCATGGAACCATCTCTCACAGAAAAGAAGAAACTTTCCCCTCATATGATTTTCTCTCAGCTATCCAATTAATAATTGTCATGAAACTCAGAGGACTTGACTATCCTTGATTAAATTACTTGATTAAAATGGATTTAAATTGGTCAACACCCAAGAGGGTAAGGATGGATTTGTAATGTATACCTCAGTACTTAGGAATGGGTTAGCCAAGTGATGGATTCCCTAAGAAGAAATATAAAACCCCTAAACTTTCAGTCATGTTGGGCAATTATTTTCTGAGTTCACTTACAAGCAAATTTCAATAGCAAATAGAGAAAAAAATAGACAGAAATCCAAAATATATATTTTTAAACAGACAAACAGAAAAAAACCACCTAGGAAATCAATCATGGTTCTTGAGAGTTTTATAAGGAATAAACAAAACTTCACAAAAGAGGTCAAGTCAAACAAGATTTGTTCCCATCTTCCATAAAAACACTTTGTGGACATGAGATATATAGTCTTTCCTCCCCTATTACCTGCATGTAATTAAAAGCAGTAGAGTAAAACAGCATATGCAATTAAAAGCAGTAGAGTAAAACACTATTAAAAGCAGTAGAGTAAAACAATGGGAATGATGAAAAATATTAAATAATATTTTATGAGCAATTGAAGAGAAAATAAAAGCTGTGTTGCATCAACAGCTTGTCACCATTAACCTCATGCCTCATGCACAATTTTCCTTTCCAAGGAGAGTTTATGAAGACTATAGAAAGACAGGTTCTCAAATACCATTCTCTCTCTTCATCAGTCTTAACTATCAGTGATCCTAAAGGTTGACTTATTTATCATCATCTTGAAGATAAAAACCCCTACATACCACTGATCCTCAAAACTTTTCTGATTTGCCTGCAGAACTAGGAAAAGCACAAGGCTCTCCTCCTCAGCCATCCTTTGCTATTCCACTGCCACTCAACAAGAGAGCACTTCTACAGTACTTTGTATGACTTAGTACTGAGGTTCCCTAACTGTTGGTCAATGCTTACAGAGAGCCTATGACATTTTCAACATGCTTATGATACTCTGGCACTATTCCTTCTCACCAACCAGCTAAAACAACTAATGTCCTCTCAATATTTAGCTAAGAAATAGGGCCAAAGGTAAACCAGGGAAAAATTGAAATGAAGCACAGAATGTTAGGGGTTGGAAGGGACCTCTGGGGATCATCCAGTCCAACCTCCCTTGCTAAAGCAGGTTCACCTACAGCAGGTTGCACAGGATCATGCCCAGGAAGGGCCTGAAAGTCTCCAGAGCAGGAGACTCCACAACCTCTCTGGGCAGCTCCAGTGCTCTGTCAGCCTCAAAGTTAAAAACTTTTTCCTCATGTTCAGATGGAACTTGCTGTAGTCCAGTTTGTGGCTATTGCCCCTTGCTGTGTCACTGCACACCACTGAGAAGAGCCCGGCTTCATTCTCTTGACACCCCCACACCCCCCTAGATATTGATAAGTATTGATAAGATTCCCTCTCACTCTTCTCCAGGCTAAACAACCCCATGACTCTCAGCCTCTCCTCATAAGAGATGCTCCAGTCCCCTCCACTGGACTCTCTCCAGTAGTTCCCTGTCTCTCTTGAACAGGGGAGCCCACAGCTGGAAACTATACTCCAGATGTGGCCCCACTAGGGCAGAGTAGAGGAAGAGGAGAGCCTCCCTTGACCTGCTGGTCACACTCTGCTTGATGTATCCCAGGATAACACTGGTCTTGGCCACAAAAGCACACTGCTGGCTCATGGTTAACTTACCCACCAGGACTCCCAGGTCCTTCTCTGCAGATCAACTCCTAACCTGTACTGGTGCCTGGGGTTATTCCTCCCCAGCTGCAGGACCCTATCCTTACCCTTACGGAACTTCACAAGGCTCCCCTCTGCCCAACTCTCCAGCCTGTCCAGGTCTCACTGAATAGCAGCACAACCCTTCTGGGGTGTCAGCCACTCCTCCCAGTTTTATTGTTAGCAAATCTGCCAAGGGTACACTCAGTCCCTTCATCCAAGTCACTGATGATGATGTTGAACAAGACTGGAATCAGTACTGACCTCTGAGCAACACTACTAGCTACAGGCCTCTAACTAGACTCTGCACCACTGATCACTATCCTCTGACTGTCATTCAGCCAGTTCTCAATCCACATCACTCATCTAACCCACACTTCCAAAGCCTGTCTGTGAGGATGTTATGGGAGACAGTGTCAAAAGCCTTGCTAAATTCGAGGCAGGCAACATCCACTGCTCTCCCTTCATCTACTCAGCCAGTCACACCAGCAGAAGACAGAGACATTGCCTTTCCTCCAGTTCTCAGGCACCATTCTTCTTCTGCATGACCTTTCAAAGATGATACAGGGAGTTGCTTATCAGTAACATCTGCCAGTTCCCTTAGCACTTGTGGGTGCACCCCACTGGGGCTCAAAGATTTCTAAGTGTCCAGTTTGCCTAAATGATCTCTAACCCAATTCTGCTCACCAAGCGAGAGTTATACTTCCTCCAGACTTTCTCTCTTACCTCCAGGGACTGGGATTCCTGAGGGTTGGCCTTAGCAGTGAAGACAAGCAAAGAAGGCATTCGAGAAAGAAAGAAATCCAAGAAAGCTATGGAAAGTAATTAAAAGATTGGAATCAATCCTGTCCAGGTTTGTTTTTCTTCTCACATAACCTATCTTTGTTACCATCTGAAAATCTTACTGCACTACCCCTTAGTATCAAAAAGCATTCCTCAGCAGTGTGGTCAATTCATCTAGATCCAGTTGGAGATAATATTTCTGAACACAGAGTTTGCTGCCACGGCCTATTCCTTTCTCACCTGAAGATTAAGTGACTGTACTATTTACTGTGTTACTGAACTGCACATTCTACACAGCACAGCTGAAGCAGAAGAAATGTTGTTAAGCTGCATAGCTCCGTGTGAACGTGACACTAACATCCCATAACTTCCAGTAACTGCTGATTTTCAACCTCTAATACATTGAAAGGTGCAAGATTTGTCTTTTTGGTCAATTAACTTTCCACAACACTCCTGCCACTGTAATGACTGCATTAAAAAAATACAGCTGACATGCTCTGTCTAGAAAAGCAGCATCTCCAAACAGCTGTCCCCACCTTATGCTCCCCAAGAACTGAAGTGGTTTTACACAGGTCACACATCTCCTGCTGTACATCACTGGATGTTAGGAAGGAGTTGTTCCCCAGGAGGGTGCTGAGCCACTGTGCCAGGTTGCCCAGAGAGGTGGTGGCAGCCCCAGCCCTGGCAGTGTTGCAGGCCAGGCTGGCTGGGGCTGGGAGCAAGCTGCTCTAGTGCCAGCTGTCCCTGCCCATGGCAGGCACAGGGGTTGGGAATAGAGGAGCTTTAAGGTCCCTTCCAATCCTGACAATTCTGTGATCTCAGCCTGCTTCAGCCTTTAGGTCAAACTTAGAAATATCTTAACNCAATGAGTTTAATGCTCCCTCTGCTGTCGGCACAGTTATTGCACCAGGGGCCACAGCAGACCCCAAGTGATTTTCAGACTGTGCCTGAAGTCCATTTATAAGACACTGTGAAAAGTGGCATTCTTTTGCAGTTGTCTCTTTCTCCTTTTCAGGTAAATGCATGAACAGATCCATGAGCTACTCTTACTTCCTGTTGCCTTGGTGCTTTAGTGTAGAAGCAAGCAATCGCTGCACTTACACTTGTTCTTCGTAGGTAGGCAGTGCTCCACTTGCAGCTTCCAGGGCCTCTAACTAGAGAGCTGCTGCTAGACACTTCCTGCTCCCGGGCAGCCGCAGCAGTGATTCTCCTCCCAGCAAGGCTGGCTTTCAAACAGGCAGAACCAGATTCCCCAAGCAGAAAGTAATCAATTTGCCTGTCTCCTGCAATTGCAGAAGTCAGCTTCACTCTCACACCACCACTCCTGAAGATGAACCTTTGGACAACTCTATAAGAACTAGAAGTGGAAGGCATGCAGAAAATACCTAATGGAATGCTACTCAGGACACATTACTTAGGCAAAGATTCAAAACAATGTTGTTTTTAGATTAGACCAAAATCTCAGGAGTTCCTCTGTAAGGATAAAACAGAAAGCCACCAGCACGGGATTAAAAGGTAAAGTCTTTACTTTTACTTAATATTTATAAAGTTACAAATATCAGAATAAAGCTGTGTAGTGTGGTTTAGAATGGAAATGTGCCTAAGTGTCAATACATACAAATAATGGATGTCTACTCTGCAAAGACCTGGCTATTTCTCTGGCTGAGCTCAGTGTCAGAGCTCAGCTGCTCATGCATAGGAACGCTAGCTTTTGCATAAAATTTCCTTCTTGAGGGAATACATCAGAGTTATCTTAAAGGATAGACCTTGATTTTAATTTTCCAAGTCAGTAGAACTCCATATATAGCAATTTTTCATGTTTAAAAAACTGTAGCAAGTATATATCAAAACATCCTTGAAAGCACAGGAGTGTGTCTCTTGGTTTACAACATTGTTTGCCAAGTAAGCAGCTTTCATATATAATGCTTGGCTTATTTCAATTTCACATAAAGTATATTTGGAACCTTCCTTAGTGTAACCAACTTACTTTATGCAAGAAATAAAGAAAAAGGTAGGCACTAACTGTTTTGATATCAAGCAGGATTTCTGTAATCAACTAGAGAGCTTTTGAGTCATGGGAAACAATGTGGAAAGGGAGTGTATGTGTGCATTGGCACAAGTGACATCTACAGTTCAGTCACAATACTTCTCTTAGAAGCCAGATGACATGCCAGAGAAAAACAAAGTCTGAATGCAGACTCTGTGTATGCCTTGACCCATTTCTAGAATGTAAATTACTGAGCAAAGAGGGAAAAAGAATCAGTATTAAAGTTTACTTTACGATCCAGAAGATCTGGTGAAAAAATAATCCAACATGAAATCTCAAATTTGTATCTCAAATTTCATCAGAAATCCAGGGTTTGTTTGTGAAGAGGGTTTTTTTTGATGAGGGTATGCATGCAGTGTATGCATGTGTTTGTTTTCTTGTTCTGCAGACTTGGAGGGGTTTTAAACACTGTTACTTTCCAACTTAGCAATTTTCTCCATTTGTGTACGATTCTCATGCAACTAGAATGTGTCTCAGAGATGCTGCTTCTGGAATTGAGTTTAATCAGTCAGTTATCACAAATTCAAAAGCTTGGGTCAAACCTGCATGGTGGCCATCAAAATTAACAGTTAAAACAACAGTATTTTTGTTTATTAAGTGGCCTCATTCTCCCCTCAGTTCTGAATCATAGTCCTAGTTACTGAAAACATATTTCTCTGACACACTGTGCTGCTATCAGTTAATCACACCTATTGGTCAAATAAGCTGCATCCAAAGAGGTGTCTGAGCTCACATCAAGAATATTATGTTCAGCTTCCAGGTGTGTAATTCCAAAAGCAATGACAAGAAATGATCTTGCCATATATTTTTGTACAAGATTTTAAACAACTGTAAACATCAATTAGTTTCTTATACTCTCTTTCACATTGATGCATCAATACCTAGGCATTAAAGTTACTTAGTTGCCTATAGTTGCACCTGGAGTACTACATCCAGTTCTGGAGCCCCCAGCACAGGAAGGATATGGATGTGCTAGAAGGTGTCCAGAGGATGCTCAGAGGCTGGAGCACCTCCCCTATGAGGACAGGCTGAGAGAGTTGGGATTATTCAGTCTGGAGAAGATAAGGCTCCCAGGAGACCTTCTTGTGACCTTCCAGTCAGGAAGACAAAAATCTTGAAACTGACTTACAGCAAATTCAAGTTGTTAACTAGAAGTTCAAACTATACAAATTATTATATATATATATATATATATATTATTAAATGGAAACAATTTCAGCTGTCCTCTATCCTGTTGCAGCCCTTTCTCTTGCTCCTAATTTATTTCCAAATACTGCTTTAAAACTAATTTATTTTAAAATACTGCTTTATCTGGATCTTAGTTATGTGATCTTTTGGCAGAGGAAATCATGGGGTTTTTTTCCTGGATTTCTGTGACCTATAGGTGGCTCTCATACTTGCACCAGCTAATTAAGTGAAGGTGCTGATTTCTAGTATTATTCTTGCTGGAAATAAATATACCCAGGTATCTACTGTATATACATTTAGTTCTCTCTACTGCTCATTTCTGAGGCCTCTTAGAAAGCACTACTGACAGTAAATGCCTGGTTTTATAGGTGAAAAAAACATCATCAAAACACAAAATAAGTTCTTCACTTTTGCTTTTAACCAAAGGATACTCCACCCCCTTACCAATTAGAGAGAATAATCTACAGACTAACTGCTTAGCTGAGTGAGATCATTGTTTTATCAGTCAGTACTTTTGGGTGCAGTATGCATCACCGTAACTATGACTTACATCAATGAACTCACCACCTCCCAGGACCCAAAGCAGCAGTAGGCAACAGGAGAATTGCTCTCTGTAGTTTTGGAAATGGTGGTAGATGCTTTTCCTCAAGTCTCCCACATCTGTAGCCACACACTCATAACAAAGGTGCCAAGACTCCAAGCAGCAATCTCAGATTCGCTGTGCATCTTTGAACCAAACACTTCATAAAAGTAGCAAACACCCCCCCACACACACATTTTTCTAATTGGAATGTAAAAGAAGTACTGAAAGTTGTAGAGACTTGTAACACAGATGATTCACAAATTGCTGTATTCTCCCACTCCAGTAATGCTAAAGTAATTGTACTATTCCCTTCTCTCTTAGGACTTTTTCCCATATCACATATCACTGCACAATCAACACAAGACAGCTACATCTCCTACAACATGGTTGTGTTAGAGATTTCTGGTCAAATTCCCAGGACCATTTGGATTATTTTAAGTAACTAAGGTCTATTTCCACCCCCCCTACATCTCCCTCAGAAGGCTTACTCCAGCAGCATGGTTTGGTTATACTTTTCCAGCAACTTTGGACTCCTTGAATACTCAGACCTGTTTTATTCCATTTGAATCTCATTGTTTGTACTCAGTATCAATGTTTTTCCACCTCTCACGATCTTTTTCACACTAATTAGAGAACTCCCAAGCCACCTTGCTTCAAATGGAGCATTTCTATGCTCCTGCATACTAGTTATTCTGGTTTCAGTAGGTAGCCTTATGGCAGTTATGGTGGGTAACACTGTCACAATAGGCAAGCAACCAGATTGTATCTTTTCAATGTCATGTAGCAGGTAATGCCAGCAGCAATGTGCTGCAAGTTGTTTCTCAGAGACAATCGCTGACAAACACAACTGACCTTAGCAGCTTAGTAATATTTTTAATATTAAGAATAAGCCATCCATTAGCACTTACATTCCCTATGCTGAAAATGTTACAGATACTCTGATACATTTTAGCTACCTTCTACATATAATGACATCATTTCTTAGGCTCATAACCAGGACAAGCTCTCTGCCTTTGCTGTTCTCCTGTTGAACCACTCCCACAATTCCCATAAACAGAAACTTGACCTTAGAGCTATTTTAAAGTATGTTTTTCCAAGGACTTATCATCTTAACACAGAGATGCTTGAAGAAAATATTTTCATCCAACCACCTTGCTGTGTGATTGATAAGCCTTGGTTCAAGCATGATGGTTTAGAATCATAGCATCCTAGAATGGTTTGGGTAGGAAGGGACCTCTGGAGCTCATCTAGTCCAACACCCCTGCAGTGGGCAGGGACATCCCCAACTACAGCAGCTTGCCCAGAGCCCTTGCAAGCCTCACCTGGAATGTCTCCAGGGATGGGAACTCAACCACCTCCCTGGGCAACCTGTGCCAGTGTTCCACCACCCTCGTGGNGCTCTCTATCATCTCAAGGTATTTAAGTTAAAGTAAACCTTTTAAGCAAAGGATACAAATAAACATAACCTGTAGCAAGGTTGTTGTCCCTGATGGGACAATGGCAGCTGTGACTTAGATGAGGGAAGGGGCCAGGACTGAAGGTGGCTACCACCCACATGGATAAAAGTAGTCCCTAGGGAGGGCAAGCACAGCAGTTCACACCGGCAGGGTGCAGCCTCTCCCCAGCCCTAGAGGCAATCTCCATTAGTAGCCATCACTCGCCCAGAAGGTTCTCCCTGAAAGCGGCTTGTAGTAAGGTGGGGCTCGGGCTCTTCTCCCAAGGAACTGGTGATACAACATGAAGAAATGGCTTCAAGTTGCACCATGGGAGGTTCAGGTTAGATATTAGAAGGAATTTCTTCACCAAGAGGGTTTCCAGGATTGAAACACGCTGCCCAGAGAAGCAGTGGAACCACTGTCCCTGGAAGGGTTCAAAAAAGTGTAAACTGGAATTTCAACTCAAGCCACTAGTTTTCCCCACAGACCACTATAGGTATCTTAAACTGTAGGCATTAAGTGGTATTTGTATCTCACTAATTTTCTGTTGCTCAACTTAAAGACACTTAGAGCAATAATCAAGTTCCAGACCAGTGTATGACTACAAACATTACTCAGAGCTATTGCACTCAAAAATAACAGTTAGACAGGTTTGCTGACACCATATAACAGAGCTATAATGGAACTTGAGGAGAGTCTGCAGATGGGTTTTTCATAATAAGAATAATAATAATAATAATAATTGTAACTTGAAATTCCTTTGGGATACATTGCCTGAAAGTGTCCTCTACCCAGTGTCCTTAAGTCGACTTATAACTAAGGAGCAGGGAAACAAACTGACCCTCATTTTTATTCCAATCATAAATAAATAAATTAGTAGCTATTTCAGCAGAGGTAAAGAAAGGAGTATGATGCAAAACAGAAAATACATCTCAAAGAGCTCTTAAAGACACAATTCTGTCCCTGGACTTTCTGCAAGCCCTCTTCTCCCAGTGGACTGCAATACATTAAAATGAATGTAAGAAGGCAGGCAAGAGACATCAAAGACCAAAACACACTGAGCCTTTCCTGTCAGGCATTTGAATGGAGGTGCTGAATAACCAAGAAACAGTGAAGAAAACAATGGAAAGTAAAATAAACAAGAGGTTTTGGTAAGTCAGGGGCTGGGGAGGAAATTCATAAGAGCCATTAAATCTAACTACAGCCAGTAAATTGAGTTCAATATGATCAACTTACCTACTTTAAATACTCATTTATGCCTTTTAACCTAATGCAGCCCAAATCTCAGGTTTTGATGTAGGCTCTGTGTTTACTGGGTCTACTGATAAATTAGGTAAGTGGAAGAATATTCTATATAGCTGCTTTGCAATTTAGCAAAGGGACCTTTCAACTTGCTTTATTTTTTTTTCTCCTTAAAAAAACAGAGAATATAAAACTTTCCCTTTCCATCAAATTTATTATCTCTGAATTTAGGACATACTTTATCATCAGGACAGAATAATCCTAGTGATCCAGTCATCAGGACCTATTATTCCCCCTAATCAGTATGCTGAGGTAATTGTCACTATAAAGACTTTCCCAGTCACATGCCATCATTGACTGTAGAGATTCATAACCCTGACAAGCAGCACAGTGAAGCTATCAGAAGGCAAAGACTCTTGCAATACTCTTAAAATTAGACACAGATGTGAGAAGTTCATTTCTGAACCCATCAACTATACATAACTCTATATAAAGATGCTTACCAGAAGTAAAAATACAAAATTAATCATCCGTGGATCAGCATGATAAACACAGTGCAAAAAGAAGGAAGCCTTTCTAGAAGATATGCCAGAGTGATCAAACTGAAATGCTGCATGAGCATTCCTACTTCTCCCCAAATACCTGTATGAAAGCNGGATGCCCTTGGCCTTCTTGGCCACCTGGGCACACTGCTGGCTCCTGTTCAGCTGTCACTCAGCACCCCTAGGTCCCTCTGTGCCTGGCAGCTCTGCAGCCACTGCTCCCCAAGCCTAGAGCACTGCTGGGGTTTGGTATGGCCAAGGGGCAGCACCTGGCATTTGGCCTTAGTGAACTTCATGGCATTGGCCTTGGCCCAGCCATCCAGCCTGTCCTTGAACTCCAAGTATATTAGGTACTGGGCAAAACTGGGCCTAATTCTTCCTTCTTTCCCTTCCTTACTCCTGCTACCTCCTCCCCAAATCCATTCTGTAGCCCTGTCTGTTCTCTGGCTAGGTTTTTAATCTTACGTCACTTCTAAGTGTGGACACAGCAATTTGATGAAGTTACTGAACTTATATTAGAGCAACTCCATTTCTACAGGTTAGCTTTTATTAAAAACTAGCTAGCATCTAGATTCCAGTTCCAAACATATAGTTTCAGCATCAGTAAAAGTTCACACAGCTGCATGTGTGACTGAGGACAGGCCCGAAACACGCACAAACCTTGCTGATGCTCTTCAGCTTTCTATGTGCAAGAGCATTTAGGGCCATTTCTAAATATAGTCAACAATTTGATGAAACAGTTTGGCAACCTAATGCTTTCCCATAGACTGATTTGCTTTGCTTTTCCTGCATTCAGTCTCTTAGCTGTTTTAACCCAAAGTTTCCAACCTTTGAATAACAAGAAATCTGATGGATCTGTGCTAATTTACCATTTCAGAAGTAGCACTTCAATTTTTAACATTTTTTTTTTTAATGTAGAGAACACACTAAGTCACTGGAATGTTTTCAGTCCACATACCTAAAATACAAGCATATTCTCTTTCTACTGACAAAAACTTTAAAGAAATAGATCTTTCATCTCAAGCAAAAGAACAACAGGATGTGCCCCTATACACCTACAAAACCACATAGGAGAACAACAAGGACTCAGCATATGAACAAAGCTTGTTGTGGAACACTCAAGAAGTCAAGCCAACAGTTTCCAAGGTTATCTTCATCACAAAGACATCCTTATTTATTTGAAACCAGCATGTGTTTCAGTTGCCAGTAGCATCAAGCACATCTGTTGGCAAGAGCTTTCAGTGGCAGGTTTTGAAGGCAAGCCTGATAGGATAAGATATAAAACCAGGGTTCAATTGTTTACATTCCACTCATTACCGAGACTAATGTTTAAACAAGAAAAAAAAATCCATTAACAGCAATCTTAAGTATTTTCTGCTTACTTCATTGCAAGTTTGATCTTTTGAGAGTACTTGCAGATTTGCAATTCTGGGGTTTTTTTTTTGATTTGGATTTTTTCCCTTTCTTTTATTTCCCCAAGGAAGGCTGATGCACCCAAAACATTGAGATGTAGATGTCAATCGGTAAGGATACACAAACTGGAAGATGAAGCATACCATAGTTCTTAAGCCCCTGTGTCTAACTCACTTTTAGACCACAGGAGATTAAACAGATGAAAAATTAGTAGCTGCCCTTGTTCAAAACGTTGCTGTGTTCTGAAAGGGTAACTGCATGACTTCTCAGTTTTCAGTAATTACTTACGTTCTCTTAGATAGTGAAATTCTTGCCCCCTCAGATCATAAGCATTAGTGGTGCCCATAGAACTTGCTTTTTAATCACAGGCTTGTCAAGCCAAGCTAAATTAACAATGGGTCAACAGATGTGCTAGGCTATACCAGAAAGATTTTCAGGTCACTTCTCTGAAACCATGTTTAGCACTCCTGGTTTCTTTCACATGCCCCAGACTGAACTTTCCCTGCAGCAGTCTCAGTGGTGCCAAGCAGCTCTGAAACATTCCTAAAGAATGTTATCTTGAAGAAACTGCCTGACTTCTGCTGTGAGGAGATACATAGCAAGTTAGGCAATGAAGAGGAATTACTCTAACAAAATGAATACATGTTGCATTTCCCCACCCCACAGTAATGTGTTCCAGTAAATTACTTGCAAGCTTGTTACTTGGTCACAAGTCTCAGTACATTACCATAACTTCTACAGATGCTCAAGGTTTTTGGATTCTTTTAATGTGAATCAACAAACACTAAATTCAGTTATTAAGGCAAAAGCAGTAAGGGCAATCCACACTAGGGTTAGATATCAACATTCTTTCTCACGACTGATCTCTGCAGCACTTCAAGTTTTGGTTTTCAGCTAATCCTCCTGTAGATTTAAGTCTGTGGAAGATGATGCTCACACTGTTCAACTCCATGACTTATAGTATGCAAAAACCTATTTAGGGCCTTGAAATATTCATAAAGGAGCAGAAGCACTAAGCTGCTCAAATGTAACAGAATAATTTGCATATTGAGAAGTTACTGGCTTGATCCTTTGCAGTTATTACAAATGCCACCATTTTGATGCTAGAGAGAAATGATACATTTTCATACAAAAAACGGTGTACAAGAAGATATCTTTACAAATGCACCTATAAAACACTATTTAGAAGACTGCCCAAAAGATACTACTGTCCTTTTTAACATTTAGGCTTGAACAGCCATTTAAAAGACATACTTTTGACTTAACCAAAAGACCCCCCCCCAAATCTTCTTACTCCTGAACATTTACTTTTACTGAAGTTTTCCATTCTTTGTCATAGTCCAAAGAAAACATTCTTGTACTTTCTTCCCTAGAATTAAAAATAGTTGAACTTAAGTATTTTATAAAACATACACAATAGAAACTTGCTCTTATTTATATCTCCTTTAAAGCTTGCACAACAGGGAGGGTAGAAAACAGAACCAAATCCACTTTCTATCAAACAAGAAACAGTACTGAATTGTATCCCACTGTGGTGCACCTATGTTATGTAGAATGCAAATGACAATGTAAGACTAGATTACAATAATCCTAAAAAGGCTTAGAAAATCTTCAAGCTGCAACATTAGTCATATGGATCCACTTCTATGAAAATTCAGACAATAAAAAAGAAACAAACAAACATAAAAGCCAGTAACAAACAAAAAAAATACAAAACAAAACTAAAAGTATTTTCATGCTCTATTATTACAGTTCTGTTCTGTTTTACTGTAAAGTTAACTGCTTTAGTTCCTATCCACCTTAACTGCCCAGGAAAGGGAAGGCAAGGAAATTGGAGAAAGGTTTTTCATCATGGCTAAACTTAAAGTCTAAAGTAGCTTATTCCTGCCACAACTGAGATTTGTTACACAGTCTATCTCATAACCTCAAAAGCTGAAATGTGTTTCCTACTGAGAATCCAAAATGGGCAGCAGATTCCCTTCTATTTCCAGAAACATTTAAAAATAGATTAGTTTTCCTTAAATAAGGAATTATAAAATAAGAATTCGAGTTACTCCTCTCTTCCTTCACAACATAAAGGTCTTCTCCACATGCCATATTCCTCATTGTTCTAAGATCTGGACCCTACACCACATATCTACCACAGAAATGAGCTTGGGCTACAAAACACTGCATGTGGAAAAAACACTACAGTGAAGAAACTGAGGAAAGACTTTTAATCATACCCATCTGAAGATAAATTCAAAGTTTTAGGTTCTGCTTAAGTCCTACAGAAATTAGATTAAATGGTGGAGTGCACTGACACCACCTCCTTTGTACATTTGTACAGAACACCTACCACTTCCAATTCATTGCTACTTCTACTTTACTTTTGTGCAGAGAAAAGCAGCTCTAAGCTCCAAAACCACTTTTCATGTATACATGTAACTGTTAACGTTGTTGTTACACTTTGATTACAGTGAAACAAGAAAAAGATACTGAAGTTAACTCTCTGTGTTGCAAGAGGGGGGGGGAAACCCCCACAAACTGAAAAGAACCCCTGAACACAAAAGCCATGAGAGACCGTCTCCAAGAGCTTAAACTGAGAGCTAAGGAACTACAGAGAGATGGAGAAGACACTGGTGCAACTGTACAAGAAGAAGAGCAGGAGGAGTTTGAACAGCAGGCCATTATTTATGAAAAAGAGACCATAACTGAAAGGCACTTGCATGAAATCCAGAAGCTTCAGAATGAAATTAATAACCTGGTGGAGGACGTTCATAAATTCAGTCAACAACAAAAGAGCCTGCTCTCTTCAATGAGGAGATTCAGCGTGCTTAAAAAGGAATCTAACGTAGCAAGAGAAATCAAACTTCAAGCAGAGCACATACACAAATGTTTGGAGGAACTGTCAAAAACAGTGAAAAAAGCTGAAAATGAGCATGGGCCAGCCCGGGCCACAGTCAGAATTCTAGCTTCCCAGCATGCTTTCTTATCCCAGCGTTACCTCAGCGCTATGCTCTCATACAACGATGCTATAACTGCTAAGCAAGACAAATGCAGGAGGTTCATTGTTCGCCAGCTTGAAGTAGCTGGCAAAGAGGTGTCTGAGGAAGAAGTCAATGACATGTTTGAACAAGGAAAATGGGAGATTTTCAATGAAAATCTACTCACTGAAGTCAAAATTACCAAAGCTCAGCTTTCAGAGATTGAACAGAGACACAAAGAACTAATCAATCTGGAGAATCAGATCAAAGACTTAAAGGAACTTTTTCTCCAGATATCAGTTCTGGTGGAGGAGCAAGGGGAAATGATCAACAACATTGAAATCACTATGAACAACACTCAAGAATACACTCAAGAATCTAAAGAAAAATTTGGGCTTGCAGTCAAGTACCGAAAAAGAAACCCTTGCAAAGTAATATGCTGCTGGTGTTGTCCATGCTGCAAATGACAAAAGGAATAACCTGTTGGAAACACCAATGGTCCCTATACAGTACAAGGATCTTGTCAGGCAGTCTCAGGATCCCTCAGTTGCTTCCTTTTTCTTTCCATTCCCCCTTCCACAGAGCTCTCAGGAAAAACTCCTTATGTTTTGCAAGAGTTAAAAGAATGCAAAGAATTTCATGGGTTTTCCACAGAAACACATGAACTAGGGGAAAGCATCACAAGTTGTCACTTGTTTGTTCTTCCACTCAATGTGGAAGCAAAATACCTGTGTTTTGGGGAAGCACTGAGAATACTGTTACCTTTTACAAAACAATAATTACTGGTTTTAATTGCCTTGGGGGGTTTTAGCACTCATACTTACTTGGTTCAAATTCTAAGTGGTCTGGGTTTTTCCCCTCCCCCAGGAATCTGAAATTCAACAAAAAGCCCTACACATAAAGTAGACATAGTTAGCAACAACCTAGAATATCATGCCTAAACCAAACAAAGAAGTCAGAAAACAGTTATCAGGAGTGTCTCAATACTATTCTATAGGAAAAGTTATTTACAAGCTTACCTACTCCACACCATGAAATAATGCTCATGCTATAGTAAGACAGTGTGCCCTATCTAATGGAATGCAACACAGACATTGGCTTGTTATTTTACTAACACCGTGCTGTATTTTCTTATAGATAGGTGTTGAACTGATATTTTCTGAACACATTAATGGCCACTAGCAGCAGAAGATCACCAAATCTACATGGATGTTTGTTAGCAGCCTGCTGAGAAGCCAAACATTAATAAATTGACATAGAGATATTTACAGTATTCAACTACATAGGCAGACCCCTACCAGGTAAGGATAGGGGTAAATGATACTTCATTACACAGTGATAAGATACATTCCTCCTGCTCCATAGCCTATGTAAATATGCAGTTACCTCTGTAGTCTCACTTTCCCTAGTGCAAAATAAAGGAAAAAATATAATAAAAAATACAACTCCATCCTTACAAAAATAAACTTAATCTAGAACCAACAAATTATTTAGATTGGAACTCCTGGGGACATTCAGACCAGCCTCTTGCTCAAATCAAGACAGGAATTTCCCTGATTGCACCTCTTGTCCACCACTTCTCATTCTACTACCAAGCCTCTGAGAAGACTGTTATTTTCATACCTTATTAGTATGCAGCAGGAATCTCTCTCCCTTAGTTTCTTCACCTTTAGTCCAGACAAACACAGCTTTTATATATTACATGCTCCAATACCCGAGCAGCAACATTTGTCTTCTTGTAGTGGGAAGTGCAGAACTGGACACAGTATAAGACATGCATTTATTTGTACTACTACAGGTGTGGCCAAAAGATCTAGGTGAGGGTTTCCAGAACTTCAGATGGTTCCATGAAGTTCTGCTAATTGTAGAAGTCTAAGATCCTCATGTGGGTGTGCAAAACAGATGCCTCAAGTAGTATATATGAAGACCTCCCTTAAGTACCTAAAACAGAGCAGCTAGCCATTGACTCAGCCTGTCCCTGAAGATACCTTAGATGTTCTTTATGAAATAGCTGAATTAGCAAGATAGGAAGGATACCACTGCTTTATTTGTGCCATGAAGAGAAGCAAGCAGCTATGGAGTGCTTGGGAGTCCCAATGGTTGCTTTCTGCCCTGTACTCAACTCCTTTGGGAACTGAATGAGTGCTCTAATGCAATTTAATAGAAAATCACATTGCATCTGAGACCAAAAAGTTATTTCCAAAAAGAAGAAAGAAAAAGAAAGAACAACCAAACAAAAACCACTCTAAACCCAAACAGTCCATCACAGGAATGCACTTCTGAACTTCTTTATGCTGTAAAAAGACATAATCAATACCACTGTATCTGGATAGAGTCAGAAAAGTCAGAGCAAATGGCACTGCAATTCTTCAAGACACTAAGTGAGCCAGATGTCTTTAATCAAAAGGCACTACTGAATTATTTCCACATTGTGATATCTATTGTATAATTTGGTTTCTTCCATCTCAGCTTACAACTCAAGAGAGAAATTAACTGTTATCAAAGTACAATGAGAAGTCTGAGCCTTAATGAAAGTGAAAAGGACATATAGTGACAAAATATGAAATTAGATAATGACATGACTGATACTATCCCATTAAATAATCTCCCTTAACTGTTAGACATATGGAAGCTACTTTTATGTTTCAAGGGGAGAGCAGAAACTAGCCAATAAGCAATATAGAGAACAAAGTAGCTATGGCCAACAAGCTTTTCCGTATATATATATACATATGTGTGTGTGCATATATATATGTGTGTGTGCATATATATATATATGTATATCACAGTATCACAGTATAGATTAGGGGTTGGAAGGGACCTAGAAAGATCATCTAGTTCAACTCCCCATATATATGTATGTACACAGAAATATGCACTACACAGAAACACCACACCATCTTCTTTTCTGTGGTGCCCAGTGCCATGACAAGGAACAATAGGCACAAACTGGAACACAGCAAGTTCCACCTAAACAGTACCTAACAGTACCTAAAGGGAACTTCCAAGAAGGCTGCAGAGGGCCTGTTTGCAAAGGCCTGCAGTGAAAGGACAAGGGGCAATGGTTTTCAATTGGAGAGGAGTAGATTTAAACTGGACATTAGGAAGAAGTTGCTCCCCATGAGGGTGGTGGAACACTGGCACAGGTTGCCCAGGGAGGTGGTGGTTGAGTTCCCATCCCTGGAGACATTCCAGGTGAGGCTTGCCAGGGCTCTGGGCAAGGTGCTCTAGTTGGGGATGTCCCTGCCCACTGCAGGGGGGTTGGACTAGATGACCTCCAGAGGTCCCTTCCAACCCAAACCATTATAGGATTATAGGATTCTATGATTCTATAAGGAAAAAGGGTGTTTTTTTTCCTTTGGATGCTATCCTGTGTAACCTGCTCTAGGTGAACCTGCTGTTGGATGAGAGAATTTCCAGAAGCCCCTTCCAAACTCTACCCTTCTGTGATTATGAAAAACCAGAGGTACATAACAGATAACCCTTTCCTTTTCTACTGGTCCTTAAAAAGGCAGGCATTACAGTGCTTCTGTGAAGGATTATTGGAGCCAGCATTAACAAAATACAGCAAACAGCACCTGTTTACACAGCATCCCCATTGCAGGAGTGTTCACAAAAGCATCTCTGCATGTGAGAGAAATGAGTTCCTGGGCTAGCTCTTCCTCCTCACACAACTGATGTATTTCTTTGACGTGAACAGTATTGTTAAACAAGAGCTGTACTTTAAATCCTAGAATAAAAAACCCTAGAGTTTCACTAATACTCAGGAAGACAGCTGCCTACATACATAAGGAAATAATGCAAGTAGTTTTCAGCATTTTCAGGACACATTTGAGTTAAAATTAGCTGCATTAAGTTGATTTCATTGCCTTCCCTGTAATAGTAACATTCGGAGAGCAATGCAAGTTAAAACCTAATCTATTTGTCAATATATACACTACTAGCTTGCTGAACTAGACTCCACTTGATCAAAACAATTATACAGTTTCACCTTTAAACCACCTGAGCATCAGCACTTAAAAAAAGAGGCCTTTTCTCTTCTATTTACAGATTCTTTCTGATATCACAGAAATGTTGTGTAATCACTGCATTATGGAGGTCACATGCTCACCAGACATAGATATTGTCCTGAGAAACCACTCTGAACATTCACAGTTTATTTTGTAACTTCAAAAGAGTATTGTCTTCAAACACCTTTTGTGGGGCTGCCTTTAATAAATGTTATTTCCACTATTTTCCAAACCCTAGTTTTTATGCAGAGAAGTTCATTATCTGCTCTGTGAAAGAATCTCTAGACCATCTGAAACTTTAACTTTTTTATTCTTTTTTTAATTAAAACATATGCACTGAAACAAAAGTTCATGCCAAATACTATTAAAGTAAGCCTTCTTTAATGAGATTTTGCTGATCGTGCATCAGCAGCACCACCATGTGTTAAGTGAGCAAGACATCTCTTGCTGAGACAATCCTGGTTTTGCAGAATATAATCAACCATTTACAATTCAAGTAATTAGTGTAGGCCTAAAGAGTAACAACATTCTTAAATCATGTTGAGATGAGAAACTTGCAAAGCCTCTAACCTATCATAACATCATATCATTTCAAGAAATATTAGTTTCAAAGAGTTTAAAAACTCACCTTCTTATTTCTATGCTGCTAGTGAAAGAGAAGGAAAATAAATATCTCTGAAAAGGGCTAAATAAGATCTAATGTGGAGCACCTCTTCTATGAGGAGAGGCTGAGACAGTTGGGATTATTCAGGCTGGAGAAGAGAAGGCTCCCAGGAAACATTCCTGTGACCTTCCAGTATCTGCAGGGGCTACAAGAGGCCTGGAGAACAACTTTTTAGGATGTCAGGCAGTGACAGGACTAGGGTGAATGGATCCAAGCAGGAGGAGGTGAAATGTAGATTAGACATTAGGCAGAAGTTGAACCCAGGAGGGTACTGAGCCACTGTGCCAGGTTGCCCAGAGAGGTGGTGGCAGCCCCAGCCCTGACAGTGTTGCAGGCCAGGCTGGCTGGGGCTGGGAGCAAGCTGCTCTAGTGCCAGCTGTCCCTCCCCAGGGCAGGCACAGGGGTTGGGGCTAGAGGAGCTTTAAGGTCCCTTCCAACCCTGACAATTCTGTGATTCAGTGTATCACAATATACAACTCAAGAGAGAAGGCACAAATAAACACTTCAGAACTACTGTAAAACTAATTGCAATATTGTTTGGTGCTACAGTTACAGTGGTATCACAGAATCTCAGGGGTTGGAAGGGCCCTAGAAAGATCATCTAGTGCAACCCCCCTGCCAGAGCAGGATCACCTAGACCAGCTCACACAGCAATGTGTCCAGGCAGCTCTGCAATGGCTCCAGACAAGGAGACTCCACAGCCTCCTGGGCAGCCTGGGCCAGTGCTCTGGCACCT
>VWZO01016771.1:32624-56885 GCA_013396975.1 Bucco capensis | reverse complement strand
TACACATAAATATTTCTTTAGAAGATATATTGAAGGTCAACATTTGAAACAAATCAGATTACTAGGAAAACATTTATTAATATTACTTACACTAGGACAGGCTTTCCTGATATCTTAGGGCTTTTTAAAACTTCTGTCATGGCTTGCTTTGTTTCTTCCATTCTTTCAATGTCACTGGAATCTACAACAAATATCACACCATAGGACTCGGCATAGTAATTTCTCCAGATGTTTCGAATCCGTTTGCCACCTCCTAAGTCAAAGATGGTGACTTCAAAGCGTCCCTGTTTGATGTCAATCTTGGAAAAACCAACTGTTGGAGCCACATCTTCAGGAGACTCTGTCAAGAGTTGAAAGAAGAAAGTCTTCAGTCCTTAGTTGTTTAAAGAGGATTTTACATTGCGACTTGTGTAGCAAACCCTCCCTGTGCACTGATACTAGATTGCTAACCATGGGGTTTGTTACATTGACACTTTCCCTCTCCTGAGGTAATTTCAAACTAACAATAGAGTCTCAACTAATTGAAACAGGAGCACTGGGAGGAGAGACATAAATGCAATTTTTCATCTGTAACACTATAGTTAAATTGCAGTGGTGTTCAGTGTACTGCCATTTTTACTCTCCCCTTTACCACCAATGCTGCCAGCTGAACAGTTACCCAAGTCTGAGAAGGAAAACAAACCAAACATTTAATGCATTAGGTCCCAGGAAGCCTTGTGCTCATTCAAATTTATTTTTCAAGCACAGTCAGAAGAAGGATACAGGAACTCCATCTGTGAAAAACTATAGCTGCAGAAGCTGCAGAATGTTTTGCTCTGTGAGCTGTAAGTATCTGCTCTTACAAGACAGAACAATGTAAACATGAGGGTTAGTTAAGGGTGAAAGTTATTGATGGTGCTGAAAGGAAGGGGAATGGAGAAGAGAAGGCTCCCAGGAGACTTATTGTGGCCTTCCAGGATCTGCAGGGGCTTACAAGAAAGCTGCTGAGGGACTTTTTAGGATGTCAAGCAGTGATAGGACTAGGGGGAATGGATCCAAACTAGAGGAGGGGAGATTTGGGTTGGCTGCTAGGCAGAAGTTGTCCCCCAGGAGGGTGCTGAGCCACTGTGCCAGGTTGCCCAGAGAGGTGGTGGCAGCCCCAGCCCTGGCAGTGTTGCATGCCAGGCTGGCTGGGGCTGGGAGCAAGCTGCTCTAGTGCCAGGTGTCCCTGCCCACGGCAGGCACAGGGGTTGGGACTAGAGGAGCTTTAAGGAGCTTCCAACCCTGACAATTCTATGATTCTGTGATTGCAGAAACATCTGCTCCCATTGTATGCTGAGGTTTCCAGTAATAAACAGTCTTCAATGCAAAAATACAGTCTGCTATATAAGCTGCAGATACTCTTTGGTGGCCATGCTGATTTGGCTAGGTTTAAGAATCCCAAGAACTGAAATATATTTGGTTTCTGCTAAAACCCACTCATCATAACTGCAGTCTCCTCCTATGAGCTATACGAGCGATGCATAGCCAAAAATACTGGGTTTATCAACCCAAAAGTCTGACGGTTCTAATCTCTGTCAGATCTGTTAATGAAAAAAAAAACAACAACAAAAAAAGTTGCTCTCTAAGGCAAGCACTATTGAAGCAGTCACAGAAGCCAAAACTATCTTCTCCTGAAGTTTCCTTTTAGAAATACCAATCTTTACCCTATTTTTACCTCAAAAAAATCAGACTTCTAAAAATAACTGTCACACATAGCTAACAAAGGCATTAAATTTGGTTTTGAAACAGAATGGAATGCTAAAGGACAAAGCACTCATGTTTTCAGGGCAAAGATTCAGGAATACAAAGGAGAGAATATCCACAGTTTTATTCACAGTGCAGCAAGTCTGTGAACTTACATAACATGCATAAACAGAGAGCTGAGGTGGAGTCTTCAAGTTTGCCAAATACCTACTAAGTACATTCTTGGTATTACACAAGATGAAAGCTATTCAGAAAGCAACAAACACAACACAAAGAATTTTTGTTTTCATAAGCACAAGTTTTATTTCGAATTATACCCTGCTTGCATGTCTCACCAGATGGTGTAAAGTACCCTCCAAAATCAAGTGGTTTCTTACTGAGCTAAGTGCTCAGAAAAATGCTAGCACTTTTCTGGTGATAAATAATGATGTATTTATCATTAGAACCATCCTTTGTGTTATACACATACACAGGTAATATCCTCCTTTTGAGCCCTTTGCTCCTTATACATCCTTACAACACTGGTTTTTCTATCAAGTTTACTGATATATGTATGTTACTGGATGGTCACCTGAAAGCACCTTCAGCACATGCAAACACTGTATACAAGATGTGAAACACAACATTAACCTGAATATTTTGTATCACTGCATTCATTCAAAGTAATTATTCATTAGAATGTGGTCTACAGTGTCCAGATTTTTTTTGTCCTACCTACCTTCATCTAAAGCAACTAATGGAGACAGACAGCTTCCTTGTAGTTACAATGTTCCTCCTGGGACTAGTAGTTCAATTACTGAAAAAAAACCTTACTCTAGTCCAAAAATATGCTAAAAAAATTCAACAAGAACACAGAACAGATTTTGTTGCAATTTAGCAATTCGCACTTAACAATGCAGTTGTCAACTCAAGGCACATAAGCACCAAGGTCTGAACATATGCTTTTAGTGTTTCCAAGATAATGAAACATATCTGTGGACTATTTTTTTCTGTCTCAGTGGACTAAGAACTCTAATGCTGCATGGTGCAATGTCTAAAGAGGCAGCTCTCTCCATACAATCTACCTTATCCTCTACACCATGCTATTACCTTTGAAAAAGATGTAGCAGAATGGTAGCAACTTTCTTGAACTACCCCTGACTTGGTCTACATTAGCTCACTGTGATGTTCAGTGCAGTGGCCAATGAGCAAAAGCACAGTTTGCTCTGCTACTTCTCCTGAGCATAAAGCACAACTGTGAACACCTAAGTCATCCTAGCATAACTTGCTGGATATAAAAAAAGAGATCATCATGTTTCAAAGCTAAGAGCCCTTAATTTTTCTCTCATCTGCAGGTCTGCATACAACGAAGCCTGTGACATACTCACCTTGGCAACCACACTTGTACCACTTTTGGTGGTACAAACACCAAACTTCTCTTTCAAGAATACGAGAGGGGTAGATAAATTGAGAGATGAAGCAGTATTTTTAGAGTCAAATGATGGAAAATTAGTAATTACACTCTCTCTTTCAATTAGATGATAAATGAATGAATTGCTTACCTCCTTGAATTCCTCGGACTGTAGCAGTTTTGCCAGCATTATCAAGACCCACCATTATCAGTGTCACCTTCCTCCAGAAGCACAAAAGAGAAGATATTTCAAATCTATTTTTCCTCCAGTGAGACAGCACTTATTAAATTTGTTAATACATGCAGAGCAAATTTACCAGCAAGTAGGAGAAAGAAGAAAGACTAAGTATCACAATATAAAGTAGCAGGAATTGCTGCAGCTGTGTAGCTGCTGTTCAACATGTCAAATCATCTAATTAGAACAGAGTATGAAAGGAGAAGTCTAATATTGTTTGACAGGAGATAATGATTTTGCTTTCAACTTGTATCTGCCTGCTGGATTTATTTTTTTTTTTTTAACATGGTGTAAATTTTATCCTTTTTTATTTCTGGTGTGGTCATGTGTCTTCAACAACTTCTGTAATTTTATTTCTATACCCCTGTATTTTTACAGTCTTTCTGCCTCAATGCTGTGCCTACACCAGAAATTTATTTCTGTCTCAAGCAGAGCTTCTGAACAACTCTATGCAGTATACAACACTTGTGTAGACACCATCAGATGCTGTAAATAAGTGGCACTGGTACTCACAGTGCCTTTGTTTCAAGCAGAAGTAAACTAGATTGAAAATGTGCAAATCAGTGGTGAGCATGGCCAATGAATTAGCAAACTGGTATACAGCTTAGAATTTGGATCAGGATAGGATTTTAAGCAAAGCAATAGGAAAAAGTATCTATGTGTACACCTCAATTGTTCCTCCTATTCACAAAGACTCAGAAGTCAAAAGGAATTTGTTCAATTCCTCCTTTAAGTGGAGGAATACTAAAAACATTGTTACTTCCAGTCTTAAAACTATTAATAACACCATACATAAAGAAAATGTATGCAAGTCCTTTCAGAAGAGGCAAAGACCTCTGAGAAAAGAGGCTAAAAATGAACAGTAAGATCATAGTAAATTATACTTTAACAGTAAGCTAAAATCAGAAAAGCCATGCACATTTATAAACTCACAATTGTCTATAACACCTAGGTGGTATCAGAAAGCTAACGAATCCAATACAGTTCTTTGAACAGCAGCACCTTCTGCTGCTAATCTGAACTAAACCTAAGCTTTGAAGAAAAGAGCAAACTGGCCTAGGTGAGTGTGAACTATAAATAAGTATGGTATACTCTTTTATCTCCCTTCCCCACAGTTTATAAACAGTCTGAAACAAACTCTGCACTATCTGTGCATCTCTACTAATGGGAGGGAAAAGGATGCAGAATGTCCAAGTAAAAGTAACAGCAAGAAGAACAGTAGAATTCCATAAGCAAGAACTGATCACCATCCTAGCCACAAAATGCAGTACTAAGATACTTCAGTAGTAAGAAAACAAGTATTACACTGGGGCTGTGGTCTGCTCAGCTAGAACAAAGTGTTCTAACACTTCAGAACCTCAAAATGCAGGAACTAAATCAATGAGACAAAAATCCAATAAGATTTAGATAAACATTTTACCATCACCCCATAATACTCAGCTTGAGGAAACAGCATGCAAAGAACAACACTTTGAACTTTATACTTTCCTGAAGTCAGAAACAGAGTATTTGAATTAGAGATGATTAACATTTCATTTTTAAGTTCAGAAGATGTATTGATTCTCTCTTGGATAAAAAAAAAATTTAAAAAATGGATTTTTGTCTTGGATTTAAAAAAAACCAAACAAAACACAAAACAACCTTATACAATAAATAAAGCAGAGCTTTGGTGGGAGGACATGAAATATACTCTGTGAATGTCAGCACAGAAATGTAAAATACTTCCACATGCTTACCTGACAGGTTCCTGCCACCTTTTTAACCAGTTGCAGCAATTGGCCATTAGATTGAACATCCCTCTTCACTAGCCATTCAGATCCATGAAAGCTACAGAAACAATGTGGACAGGCCAGAACAACCCTGGGAGAGAGACTGCAGAGGATCAGATGTTGTCTTGTCACTGCTAGCAAGAAAAAAAAGAGAAATGCATAGTTAGCCTCTGTGCATAACCAAGGCAAGCAATTTTTCTAGCAGAACTTGCCTATTCACAGCATGTCATATTCAGTCAGCTTCATTACAGTCTCATTATGTCTTTCACTTTTCCATCCTCTCACACTTCATCTGCCCCCATTTTACATTATCTGGGCAGCAACAACAGCACTCATACAAAATAATAATGCAAGACCACATAAGGAAAGCTGCAAGTTAGAGCAGTAAGACATCGCAAGCTATGAAATTCTAGTGCTTGCCTCTAACACATTCCCACAGCTCTCCCAACTGACAGAAAATAAAGACTAATTTCAAGCATGAGTAAGGCCTGTAAGAATATAACAGGATAAGACATTAAAAGCAAACAAAGAATGCCCTAGCTGTTAAATATATTCATTTAACTGTCAAATTCTTTTGCACAACAAGATCCCACAACAATGAAACTGAGTTGTCTAGCGAGTACTTTGAGGAACTGGCAACTTAATATCTGGTAATTGTCACTAAATTAAATGGAAGTATCAAGTACTTCCATCACTTTAGCTTCCTACTTTCTACTCTTCAAGCAGGAGAAATAAACAGGGAATATCCCTCTTTCTAGTGTTGCACTGTGGAACAAACCATGGAGAATAACTGTGTGATCATGTGCATGGTTACCTCCCTGTATGCACACTGAGCTATAAAACAGGAAAGCTTACACAAACCATGCACTCAAGTGCACAAAGATGCAAAAGCTTTAAAACTCCTTCAGTAATTCAGCTGCAAAAATCCTACTACAAACAGTAGCTGCCCAGGTAAAGGCCTTTCACCAGCAAGCTGTGGGCAATTTTACTTCATGAGTTCAAATCCACAGCTTTTCTGGTAGGATAATGTACAGACAGTCTGGCTGTTACTTTCTTCACAGCAGCCTGTATGAGCCTGTGCTTTGTATTTTGCTTAAACCACTGCTGGTAAGACATGGATATTTTGGCTATTACCAGACAGTGCTTGCACAGCATCAAGACTTTCTCTCCTTCCCACTCTGCCCTGCCCCCCCATCACCACACAAAGGCTGGGATGGGCAAGAGACTGGGAGAAGAGAGCCAGGACAGCCCACTCAAACTGACCCAGAGGGACATGCCATACCATATGATGCCATGCACAGTAACAAATAGCTCAGGACAAAGAGGAGGAAGGGGGAATTTTCATGGTTACTNGATCTAGTTGGGGATGTCCCAGCCCACTGCAGGGTGTTGGACTAGATGACCTCCAGAGGTCCCTTCCAACCCAAACCATTCTAGGATTCTATGATTTGTCTTGGCTAACAATCATTAAGCACACTGAGGCCCTGCTTTACAGAAAGTGGCTGAACATCTGCTGATGGGTAGTCATTCATTTCTCTTTTTATTCTGCTTGAATATGTAGCTTTTGCTTCCACCATTAAACTGTCATTACCTCTATCCACAAGTCTCCTCATTTTCATTCCACCTTCTCCCTGTCCCTTGGGAGAGGGAAGTGAGCAAGACACCAGGTGTGTCTTTAGCTGTTGAGCAGTCAACCCACCAGTCCTTCTCAGTACCAATGTGGGGCTAAAGATAATGACAGCTTTGATCTGAGCACCTTAGAGTTGTTAATTGGCAAGCTCCTGTGCTGCTCCCTGAGCTTGCTTACTTCACTGTATCTTAGAGGCAAGCACTTGGGAATTGGCAAGGGCATTTGTGGGACTATGTTTGCTCAAGTGCAGTGAGTTGGTATTGTGGAAGGATGGCAAAATCCAGCATCCACCTCTAGAAATGGATCACAAATTAACTGTCCTTATTTTGGGAAAGGGCCTGGAGGGGGCTATGAAACAGGGCAATAATATCCATGCATATGTCATGAGACATGGGATAGTGGTTAATAGCACAGCAATCTCTCCTCCAGAGGTTATCACAAGCTTTGCAGAAGGAATGTGCAGTATCACCTGAGCTCAGAGACTCATATCATCTTAGCTCTTAGTTTGATCAACAGCTTCAGGTAAAAAAAACCCCACAAAACAAACCAACCCAAAACACAGGATTTATATCTGAGATGTAGACATATCATCTACTGCTAACTTTCCTCCCTAAACAGGTTAACTGAGAGTAGTGACATTTTGAACTACCATAGCAAAAAGCTGAGTAATTCCAGACTATAACAACTTTCCAAAATTGTCACCTTTCCAATCCAGATCAATAAAAGTGAGGAAGGGAAACAAAACAAAACAAACAACAAGCAACTGAGGAACCCTTACAAACATATTTTGTCCCTAACAAAAATGATGGTTTTGATAATTTATAAAAGTTGGAACTGAGAAGTCCTCCTGACTTTGTGAAGCTGGTGTATTCAAGAATGCCTTTGTGGGCATCTGCTATCATTCAATGTCAGAACCAGGTCAGATTTCTTCCAGAGCAGAGAAAACAGATAGTCTTTAAATATTTATATTCCATTATAAAGAGCACATAAGAATAGCTTCTCCAGAGAAGAGTTTAGTGTATGAAGAACAGAGAAGTTCCTAAAAAGGAGGGCAAGATTACTACAACTATTACAAGTATTAAAATCAAAATAAAACAAGAAAAACCCCCAAACAAGATACAGTAGAGTATGATGCCTCAACAAGGACCAGAAAAGCTAACTTTGAGAACACAGCTACACAAATTTTCAGCTAGTTCTGCAAAATGTACCAGCTCAATGAACAATGCACTGACCATAATATTTTCAGTGCCTGAGCATCATCATAGAACAGTTCTCATCCCGTATTACACAGATCATCTAGTTTTGTCACCAAACAGCTCTAAAGCACAGATATGGCCTGTAGCATTCAAATCACGTTCATGAAGAAAATGTGTTAATGAGTGAAGAGTAGAGGACAACTATGTCATAGTACAGGAATCTTGTTTAAAAATGAAACTATAAAGGGGGACGTGGAAGAGAGGTGGCAAATAAAACAAAAACAAATCCCCAGCATGCCACTATTGGAAGAAAGGGCATTCAACATTGAAAACTATAGGAGGGAGACAAATCACATTGTGTTATCCTATTTTGGGAGACTTGATCTCCAAAACATATCTATGTATTTTATGTGTTGCATTATCAATATTCTGAAGCTGTTCCAGATGTTATGTCAGCTTGAACTCTTTCTGCTTGTTGAGGCGAAGCAAAACTAACATGTGCCCAAGCACAGAAATATGTAAAACTGTGTAGCTAGGCCAGTCTACCATTTAGGTAGCAGGTCAGCACAAGGGCCAAGGACTAAGAATGTCAAAGATCCCATTTTTAGGTAATAGAACAAAAAAAAAGGGTACCACAGAGACTAAGAAAAACATGACAGATAACTTCATTAACTCTTAATACTCTAGATTAAGATCAAGAGCTACTTAGCAGCCCATATGTTATATGATCCAAAGTACTGTATATCAGCAAGTCCAACATCCCAAGTCATCTGATGACTAAGTTTATCTCCTTCCACAAAGGACAAAACAAGCACTTTCTATACATTTCACTGTCAGAGTTTACATTCAATGTTCTGCCTTTGGTAGAGATTTTTTTTCAGTTAATTCAAGCTTTCACTTTCTTTAAAATATAATTAAACAAATCCTTTAAAGCTCACCATCCCCACAATGTTTAATTATTTACCTTCCTACTGTGATGTTCCTTGCCTAACTTGTTTGAATTTTAATTATAATAACACAATCTTTTGGGCAGTAAACCAAGTGATTGAGCCTTGAAAAAAGGGACATTCAACAAAAATCTGAACACCATCCTCTCACAGTGTGCAGGTACATGAAGAGCAAGCAAGCACTGTAACTTTTTTAAAGACTAAAGCATACAAGTATTTGTGAGAACTAGGCCATCAGTTCTTCTCTACAGAGAAGTTACTACAACACTAGCAAGCAGTTCAAGTGAGGTTTTTTGCACTTTCCAGGCATGTTGCTACGCTTTTTGTGCTTCCAAAACAGAAGCAGACTTTGGTTTAGGCATGCTTCCTTTGCTTGATTCTTGCACTGTAGGACTAAACTTTGTGTTTTATAATATCAGCATTTCAGAGAAAATCTGCATTCTGTTGCTTAAAGACTTACACGCAGGCTTACCAACACCTCCAGCCCGAGGCTGCCTTCGCGGATACACACCGACGTATTTTCCATGGCAAGACTGGAGCAGAGCTGGTAGCAACTCGACGCTCGGCCCAAGCCTGGCGGGGTGACTCCTCCACCGCCGCGACCTCACCTGCCAGCCCGCCCGGGAGATGCCCCAGCCTCGCCGAGAGCAGGCTTACTCCGGTCCCTCCGCGGAGGCGCAAGCGCCTAAAAAGGCACACCGCCATACTGCGGGCCACCCGAGCTTCAGCTCTGACCCCCTCGCCCCTCTTCCGCGACGCCGCCGGCACCCCGCAGCACAGGGCGCTTCTGGAAAAACAGGCCCGGCGGGGCCGGGCAGGGATGAGCCGCAAAACACGCCGTCTCACACCAGCAACCGCAGAGGCCGCCAGACCCCTAGAGCCGCCGCCGCTACCTGCGCAGCCCCGTTCCCGCCCTTACCGGTAGCTCAGGGGAGCCCCAAGGCAGTGGGGCCGCGCAGTCCGAGTGTTAACGACTCCGCACTGCCCGCACCCCAGGAGGCTCCGCGCCGCGCAACCCGTCCCCGCCACGGCGGTGGCCAGAGGGATTGCCGTTGTCCCGGGCGATAGGAGGCCGCGGCCGAACGCGGGGAGAGAGAGACGGCGGCCGCGGCGCTCACTTCGGCTTCGCCCTGCCGAACCCGACGCGGCAGCTCCAGGGTCACGTGCCCGGCACCCCCATCACTAGAAACCGCTCATTGGGCTAAGCGAAGGTCTCCGAGGCAGTGGGGACGCGTAACCAGGCCGGTAACCCCTAGTTACCGCTAACGGGAGGCGGGAAGAGACAAACTTGTCAGGAGCAGCGGAGCGCGAAGGCGGAGTACGCCAACGCTTGGGCGGGGAAGCAAGTGAAAGCCGGCCCACAGCTAACCAATAGGAGCTGGCAGATTCCTCCATGCCCGCGGAGGACTAGCCAGTCAGCTGCAAGGGGGCGAGGCCAGAAGGCTGTCCCCGAACCCCTATCCCAAAGTAAACANCGCCCCCAGAAGCCTGCCTGGCCCCGCCGCCCCGGCCGCCGCGCAGACAGGCTGCAGCGCAGTCACGGCGCCTGTCCCGTGCTGGCGCCCACCTGATAGCGATGAGGCAGCTGGGCAGGCGGTGCCTTCCGCTGCTGGCTGGCCTGGCGGTGGCCATCGCCCTCGCGGAGGCCGCGACCTGTGAGTGAGGCAAGGTTGGGGGAAGAAGGGCGACCGGGGCCGGGACGCGCGGGCGGTGTCCTTTAGCGCCCCTCGCACTCCCAGCCGCCCGTCCCTCAGCGTCCCAGGGGCGCCCGGGGCCGATGGCGAGGGGTTCTGTGGCAGGCAGCCGCCTCGGAGGCCGGCGCGGCTCCCTGTGGTCTTGGGGATGGGGTGCGAGGGGCGGCCCTCCCCAGCAGGCCGATGCATCGCGTTCTTGTTCCCCGCATAGGCGTCACTGAGCCACCGCGTTGATGGAGAGCCTTGATCCCGTGGATTTGGGTAGCCTTCTCGAAGCCAGCAGTTACTGTTGGGGCAGCTCAGTTATAACTTGGGGCTACTCGCGGCTCTGAAGCTCTTTGCGGCTGAAATGCACCTCTGCAGGCTCAGGGGAAAGTGTGCCCTCAGATAACGCTTGATTCACTTAGATCATGATCTCAGGAGTGTGGTATTCTTGTGGAGTCCAGGGAAACGACCCTGACTCATTATAAGTTCAGACCTATCAGTCTACCTAAGAATTACTTGCTGTTAGGGATAGATAAAATAATAATCAAAGTTTATGTCTTTGACACTAAAGTAGAAGAAGACAATGTGTATTTGGAACAGGCAGAACTGCAGCTCAAAGTAAGCCTGTTTATGGTGTTTTTCACTAATGATTAAACAGGCAGAAGAAGAACCTAATGTTTACTATTCAGACTTATGTTTGAATGCTGGAGATTCTGACTATGAAGGGAACAGTATGACAAGATGAAAGTTCATTTGATAACATTTTTTAACAAGTCCTAAAAATAAATCTTTGAAGAACCATTTTGTACTGCTCTTTTCTCCTGTTTTTACCACACTTTCTTTTATCTTCCCCACTGCATACCTTGTAATTTTTCTTTTTTATGAACAGTGGGAAATTAGAAGTTGTCCTACACAAGCAAAATTTCTGTTGTCCATGTAGTAGTCTGGTTTCCTGTCCCTGGCTCTGAACAGTGCCAGAGATTTCTGGAACAGGGCAAAAGAGCAGAAAGCAGAAAGATTTCAATAATGCAGCTTGTATCATTCAATAATCATAAAGGAAAGTTGCCTCTCTGCTAGTCTTAGTGCAGCTGCATTTGGTCCAACATCCAGTGAGGGACATGTTTTGGATAAGATAGAGAAGGAATAGGCAAAGATTATTTATTTTGTTGGTTGCATAAAGCTTATGTCACTGGTGAGCATTTCAGGAGACTCTAAGTTGCTGGAATTAAGGGGCTGATTGCAATCTAATAGCTGTACAAACAAGATGATGCCACTTTCTGCAGGGAAATCACATGTCTTTTTATTCAGTTTACTGGGCCTTCTGAGTTTCTGGGTGAAAGCACTAGTAGGCCACAGCTGCTCTGCACAACTGGGGTGTTAGGTAAGCAGCTCTGTGTTTAACTAGCTCCCTCAAAGCAGACTTATACTTGGATCTGCACTACAAAACAGCTGTGGAGAAACACTGAATCTCATCCTCTCCCCCCATTGTTTTTTTTCCTTTTTCAGCAGCATTACTTCTAAAGAGATGCTTGATAATTAATCACTGCACAGGGTCTGTACAGCACCTACTGAAATCTTAAGGCTACTATATTTCAAAAGGCTTCAGTGATAACCAAATGAAACACACTGAGTTCATTAAGGGTTAAGAGTTGGTTTCGCAGGGTCAGAAGTGGGCTGGAGTTTCCTGTAATCAAGTGACAGCAGCAGCAGTAAGATTTGTTTGTTTGTTTGTTTTTTAAATGAAGGTCCTATCATAATCTTAGTAAGGCAAAACCTGTTGAATAAATGCACTATGAATTCTGCACAACTGCTGTGATGTAGAGGAAAAGAGCCCTTTCCATTGCCCCTCTGTACTGAAACCATGAAGTAGGTAGTGCTGTATCTGGTGTAATGTCCTTAAAAACTTTGCAGGAGCTTGGAATTTCCTTGTGCTTTCTTTACTGAAACACTGTGTCAGAATGAGAATGATGTAGCTAAANTCAGCTGCAAGGGGGCGAGGCCAGAAGGCTGTCCCTGAACCCCTGTCCCAAAGTAAACAGCGGCGTGCGCGCCTTGAGACGGTGGGACTGTACTGTAGTGTCTACTGTTGTGTGGGAGCTGCTGTGCCTGCTTTTCCCCTCTCCCGCTGGTACGAAGCTCGCCTTGATTTGCGCCCTCCCGCTCGCTGTGTGCGGCGCGCCGGGAGGCTCTCCCAGGCTGGATGCCTGCGCGCCCGGCTGCTGCGGCTGCTACTTCTCCCAGGACCGGCCCTCAGCGCGCCCTAACCACGGGTCAAGCGCGAACCAGTCGCGTCCCCGCGGCGCTGACCTCGGCGCCCTGTTGACGCTCCCGCAGGGCAATGCAGTCCGGACACGGCCCAGCCTCCCCGCTTCTTCCCCTCCCNGAAGCCAGCAGTTACTGTTGGGGCAGCTCAGTTATAACTTGGGGCTACTCGCGGCTCTGAAGCTCTTTGCGGCTGAAATGCACCTCTGCAGGCTCAGGGGAAAGTGTGCCCTCAGATAACGCTTGATTCACTTAGATCATGATCTCAGGAGTGTGGTATTCTTGTGGAGTCCAGGGAAACGACCCTGACTCATTATAAGTTCAGACCTATCAGTCTACCTAAGAATTACTTGCTGTTAGGGATAGATAAAATAATAATCAAAGTTTATGTCTTTGACACTAAAGTAGAAGAAGACAATGTGTATTTGGAACAGGCAGAACTGCAGCTCAAAGTAAGCCTGTTTATGGTGTTTTTCACTAATGATTAAACAGGCAGAAGAAGAACCTAATGTTTACTATTCAGACTTATGTTTGAATGCTGGAGATTCTGACTATGAAGGGAACAGTATGACAAGATGAAAGTTCATTTGATAACATTTTTTAACAAGTCCTAAAAATAAATCTTTGAAGAACCATTTTGTACTGCTCTTTTCTCCTGTTTTTACCACACTTTCTTTTATCTTCCCCACTGCATACCTTGTAATTTTTCTTTTTTATGAACAGTGGGAAATTAGAAGTTGTCCTACACAAGCAAAATTTCTGTTGTCCATGTAGTAGTCTGGTTTCCTGTCCCTGGCTCTGAACAGTGCCAGAGATTTCTGGAACAGGGCAAAAGAGCAGAAAGCAGAAAGATTTTAATAATGCAGCTTGTATCATTCAATAATCATAAAGGAAAGTTGCCTCTCTGCTAGTCTTAGTGCAGCTGCATTTGGTCCAACATCCAGTGAGGGACATGTTTTGGATAAGATAGAGAAGGAATAGGCAAAGATTATTTATTTTGTTGGTTGCATAAAGCTTATGTCACTGGTGAGCATTTCAGGAGACTCTAAGTTGCTGGAATTAAGGGGCTGATTGCAATCTAATAGCTGTACAAACAAGATGATGCCACTTTCTGCAGGGAAATCACATGTCTTTTTATTCAGTTTACTGGGCCTTCTGAGTTTCTGGATGAAAGCACTAGTAGGCCACAGCTGCTCTGCACAACTGGGGTGTTAGGTAAGCAGCTCTGTGTTTAACTAGCTCCCTCAAAGCAGACTTATACTTGGATCTGCACTACAAAACAGCTGTGGAGAAACACTGAATCTCATCCTCTCCCCCCATTGTTTTTTTTCCTTTTTCAGCAGCATTACTTCTAAAGAGATGCTTGATAATTAATCACTGCACAGGGTCTGTACAGCACCTACTGAAATCTTAAGGCTACTATATTTCAAAAGGCTTCAGTGATAACCAAATGAAACACACTGAGTTCATTAAGGGTTAAGAGTTGGTTTCGCAGGGTCAGAAGTGGGCTGGAGTTTCCTGTAATCAAGTGACAGCAGCAGCAGTAAGATTGTTTGTTTGTTTTTTAAATGAAGGTCCTATCATAATCTTAGTAAGGCAAAACCTGTTGAATAAATGCACTATGAATTCTGCACAACTGCTGTGATGTAGAGGAAAAGAGCCCTTTCCATTGCCCCTCTGTACTGAAACCATGAAGTAGGTAGTGCTGTATCTGGTGTAATGTCCTTAAAAACTTTGCAGGAGCTTGGAATTTCCTTGTGCTTTCTTTACTGAAACACTGTGTCAGAATGAGAATGATGTAGCTAAAGGTCAAAACAAGATTGTTTCAAGTCAGCTGTGAATTAATTAAGCCTCATCTACACCACAGAGCCTCTGCCCCAGAGCTATGTCAGGATGAAATCTCCACTGTAAACAAAAAATCAGCAGGTGCAGTGCAGTTTTATTATTTTGTTGTCACTCCTTTTGCCTCAGAACAGATGGACTTTCTGCATCCTTGTTGTTAGTCTGCTTTTGTGTCATGACAAATACAGCCATTCACCCAGATTAATTAAAATGACATTTCTGGTGTCATTTGGTGATAAATAAATTGTAAAAATGTTTCTCTGGGTGTACTTTCCAGTGTGGTTAGGGTTCAGAAGAGCTCTCATGAGTTTCTTACTGCCCTGTCATCTGGCTGTGCTTTTTGCCAGTGTCCCAGTAGAAAATGTTAGTAATGGGCTCATGAACTGAGAGAAAAGGTCTAGGTGATCCAGAGTTGCAGCAGTTTCCAATTCGTTGCTCCTCCTAACTGCTGTAGGAAGGATACATAACAACTAGAGAATCCAAACTCACCTCTTGAAATAGGTTATTAACAGCCCTTGAGGTGTACTTATGGTGTACCTTAAGGTTTGTGTAAGTGGAAAACTGTGGAATAGGAAAGCAGGCTTGAATCGTTTCTTTAGTGCCAGGAATTTCTGGGAGTGAGGGCACAGAAACTAAGATAAGACTATTCTTTCTCAGAGCAGTTTCCTTGAGGATCGGTCTTCACCTTATGGAGTTCTTTTCATTCTCCAGTAAGACCACCATGTAGATCAAGATGTATATAAAAAGAAATGTATCCTCAAATACCACACTGCTGCCTGCTCAGCAGTCTGTGGGGAAGGGCACAAGCTGCCTTCTTGCATTTCTAAGCAACTGGCTGGGATTTATTTTGCTTCAAAACTTTGGAGGTGTACTACAGCAGAGTACCTACTGTACCTACCTTTTGCAGAGTAAATCTTAGCCATTGCCTTACCAGAAAAATTAATCTTACCCCAGAATAAAAGCAAATAGATCAGTTTGGAGTTACAAGCTTATCCCACATCAAATCCATTTAAGATGCTGTAACAGAAATGTTTTTTTTTCAGGTCATTATTCAATGTTGCAGCACTTCAGAGTGCTTTAGTCGTTTTCCCTGACCTTCAAGTAATTTGTTTAGGATGATATGCTATGAGTAACATCTGTCACCTGAAAGCTATTCTAGCTTCAGGTTCTGGGTCTCATGAGCTGTTCTTCTAATAAACCTTCTAAGTTTTTTCTTTGCTGTTAGTGCACAGACAGTGAGAAGCTGTTCTCTGATACTGAGCTGCTAGCATGTCTGTTAAGGTGCTCTGGGTTTGAGGTATTGTGTGCTCATAAACAGTGCTGAATTTCCTCTGTCTGCTTGAGTTGATGTTCTTTTTAGAGTAGTGATGAATGTGTCTGTACACCAGATCTGGTTTGCCCTGCAGCAGTCATGACCCTCACATCATTGTGTTAGTCTGAGGGGTTAAGTTGTGCAAAGGCTGATAGAAGAAGGGCAGGTGTAGAAGTGTGGTGCTGTCTAGTTAACATATGTCAACCATGCTCTGCAACCCTATCAGCTGGATTTTTAACCAATTTTGCTCATTCATTTTTCTCTTAATGACAAGATATGCTCAAAATCTAAGGTATTGAGGCAGTATAATTTAGTTGCTGTTCTAATAGCATTGTGCTCTCCAAAGAACATTGAAGCGAACAGACATCTTTCATTTTTAATGTCGTTTCTCTACCCATTTTTTAACCATTTGTGTGAAAATCAATAAAATCACGATAATAAAGTGCATGACAATTAAGCAATGACGCATAACATGAAATATAAAAGTTAGCTAGGGTTGTATTTTAATCTTGGTGAAGTTGTCTGCCTTGATATTTCTCAGGGTATCAGTCTCACATTTTACTTTCTCCTGTGCTTTATAGTACTGAACAATAACATTTATATATATATAATTATTAATATATTATATATTATATTATATATTACATATATTATATATATTGTAATATATTATTATATTATATATAATATTTACTATATATACTATAATAATATATTATACTTTATATCATATATTATTATAATTTTTATATATTATATATTATAATATTATATATTATTTTAATATATAATAATTATTCTATATAATGAGTTGCCTGATTTTATAAGACACATTTTTGGTCTCTTGTAAGTTCAATACTTATCAGAATATGTACTCCTAGATCACTGAAACAGTAATATAAAAGGCTTCACAGGTTTGTGTTTTTTCCACTTGCTGGTCACATATCTCACTTTGTAATATCCATAGCTAAAAGAAAAAATAATCCTCCTGAATATGACATTTAAATGATGCTTCAGGCATAGCATTGCACAGCCTTTTTCCTGGGTCACTCAAGATTTTTTTGGTCAGAAACAGCTATCTCTCATAGGGAAAAGAGAATTCTAGGATTTCTTTCCCACATTTTCCAAAATGATAACAAACAGCATCTCCTGACTATGCATTTTATTGAGATTTTTGTATTAGATTCTCATATTTGTTTAGTACTTACAGTGTTTTTCAGCTGTTAAAAAAATAAATAGCAACAGAGCTCTTTTGTTTCTACAAAGTTTTATCTCAGCAGTATGCCTCTCAGTTTCTGGTGAGGAAACGTCGAGCAAATTCTTTTATGGAAGAAAGTAAGAAAGGAAATCTAGAAAGAGAGTGCATTGAAGAATTATGCAATAAGGAAGAAGCCAGGGAAATCTTTGAAAATAATCCTGAAACTGTAAGTATCTGATGAATATTGACAAGGTAGATAGTAGTTCTTTGCAGAGGGAAGCTATAGGTACATAGAATTTACACTGCAAAGCTCAAAGAACCCCACCATGGAGACCAAGAGGGTCTGAAATTCTTTAGTGTGTAGAACTTGCAGAATTAATGATGAAGACTGTAGAGGAAAAGAGAATAGTTGAGTAGATTTAATTTCAAGTATGGATCACCAGTTTTAGACTACAGTTGTCTGCAAGCATTCCACATGGGGAAACTCTGTTGGCTTCAATTAATATTTTACACAGAGGATGCATGCATGGCAGTGCAGCCTTTTTAATGAAGGGATTGAATATATTGCTTCAAGCTTTTTTCCTAGGAGGGAGAACTCATCAGTTCATTCCCACTGCACATTTTTAGTATTAGGTGTATTTTATTCAATTTTATACTCTAAAAGGTTCATTACAAAATATATGCAGTTAAAATGATTTCTTGTTTTGCAATCCATGTCAGTTTCTTGTTCTGTCTTTGGTAACATTGCATGTATTTAGATAGACTGATTGTTAAGTTGGAATAGTTTCAATAATCAAGAATTGGTTGTTTTTAACAATTCCTGTTGTAGTAACACTTTTCACTTTATTTGGAATGAATTGCATGTGAGATGTTCAACCTATTCCAGGTTTTTTTTGTTTCTTTTAGGGTGAAAAAGGGAAATAAAGGAGGCTGCTCTCCCATCCAGTAACATTGGGCAAGATCCTCCCATTTAAAGAAACAATTTTCAAAGTCAATCTGACACTCAATTCATTTTCATTGCCTTCGCTTTGAAAGTGTCCAATTCAGTACCTTAATCTCTCCACTGAGTCTTGTGTTTATTAAATAATCTACATTTAATTTAAAGATTAGTGATACAGAAAACTTGGTCTATATCTATGAGGCAAAATGACTTTTTCTTTTTTACTTCTTTTGTAGTTATAATACCAGTATATTTTACAATGTAATTCTGTTTACCTTAAGTTTTTTCTTACTCTTTATGTTTCTTCTTTCTGCAGGAGTATTTTTATCCCAGATATTTAAGTAAGTATAAAAAACATAGCTCTAGTATATCCTTCACTGCTCTTCTTACTTGGTTAATACTAGATTAGTTATTCTGCTCATAGTGCCTGAATGATTTCCATGCTGATTATAATGCAAAGTAGATCCTAGGCACTTGTGTATACTTAGATCTTAGCAGAGGCAGTCAGAAGGTTCGACTGTGATCAGCTGTCCTTAATATGCCCAGACAAGTTTTCTAATTCAAGCTGTGAGAACAGCCTCTTTGAAGATGCCTTGCATAAGCTGTTGTCATTTCAGTCTAAATGAGTGTTTGTGTTACCAGCAGATTGTGTGGCTTTGCATTTGCAGGCTGCCTTGCTTCCCATCGAGCAGGGGTTTTCAGGGTTGCTGCAGTCACTCCAGATTCTCCAGCTGACCTGAGGGCTTGTGTCAATGGTGAGTGCTGCTGTGAAATACTTTACCTAACGTACTCACATCTCAGAGCTCACTCATACATGGCTAGAAAGCACTTCACATAGGCAGAAAAAGAGACAAATCTCCATTTAGAATGGTATTTATAATGTTTGGAGGCCTGCAGAAAAACAACCAAAAAAAAGCAACCAGCATAGTCATCAATGTGCCCTTGTGGCCNATTCTGTGATAGTCAGGAGACACAAATAAAATGATGCCCTATGTAGTATGCTGATGTAAGAGCATGAAAATGATGGGAAAAGTGAAAAAAACTTAATGTATTTTGGTTAGAGAAAAAAGGCAGTGTAATCTGTGCTCTCTGCCCTAATCTAGGTATTTGGAGCATTGCTTTCTGGGATCTTCCTAGTATATATAGTCTATATTTGCCCTTTACAATGCAAAGTTGTTTGTCATCATCATCATTTGGTTGGTTTACTGCCTGGCAGAGAAGGACCTGGGGGTGCTGGTTGATAGTTGACTGAAGATGAGCCAGCAGAGTGCCCAGCATCTGGGCTAACAGCATCTGGGCCTGGATCAGAAATAGTGTTAAGTGTTGGACTAGGCTGCCCAGGGAGGTGGTGGAGTCACCATCCCTGGAGGGGTTTAAGAAACATTTAGATGCTCTACCTAGGGCCATGGTTTATTGGTATGTTAGTGCTAGGTATGGTTGGACTTGATCTCAGAGGTCTCTTCCAACCTTAATGATTCTGTGTGAAGGTAATGTTTGTAAAAAGGTGACAGTGGAATATCCAGTCAACTCTTTTTGGTATTGAAACTTTGGTACTTAGCAAGTCATTTGGTTTCTAATTGTTTTCTGTCTGACAAAGTACTGATAGCTTTGTTTTTTTTTCTGTCATTTGCAAATTCTTGCTGACATTATTAGCTGCAAGATGGTTGTGTGGGTACTTGATGTTCTGCAGCAGGCCCTTTCATAGAAGATGCCTGAGGGAAAAGAAGAAGAGTCAACTGATCCTTGAGGAAAAATAACCCCAAATAACAAGTCTTTTTCTAATGTTTTCCATCCCACAGAAATTTCAAACCAGTGTAGCCCTCTTCCATGCCATAAAGATGGGTATAAGGATTGCATAGATGGACAAGCCAAATATACTTGTGTCTGTAAACCAGGGTGGCAAGGAGGAAAATGTGAAGAAGGTACAGTCTCTAATCTCATTATGATCTCAATTCTCAGGAATACAATTCTAGTTCTGCTCTTATTGAATAGTAGCAGATCTTGAAGCATATCTGCTCCCACACTGGTGATCAATGCCTTCTCCTCAGCAGAGCTTTTCATTTTGTTTTCCTTCTAGATATAAATGAATGTGAAGATTTCAATGGAGGTTGTAGCCAGCGCTGTTCCAATTTCCCTGGAAGCTACCGTTGTTTATGTGAAGATGGCTACTTCATGCATTCAAATAAAAGGGATTGTGGAGGTAGGAAGCGAGACTTTTGGAGAACTTCAAGAGAAGAAAGAATTTAGTCCAGCACTTCCATGAATGCCCTAAGTCAGCAGAAGCTTGCATTGCCTCTCTAAAATGCAGTCCTGCTTCAACTTGGCTACTCATCCACCTGCAGCCTTACACCCCTGCAAGCATTTGGGCAACCTTACAGTGAGTCAGATCAAGGGACTGAGGGTTGAAACCAAGGATTAAAAAGAGAAAGCCCTATAGATTAGATTCTGCTTCATTACTAGAGCTCCCTTAATCTTGTTTTGGTCACTAACCAGTTTCACATGCCCTTTAAGCATGCTGAAACAAGAATCCAGAGTTGGTTGAATAGCTAATACTGTTATCATGGAAATCCTGTCTGGTAAGTGCTCCTAAGAAGTGATGCTGCTCTTTTGAGAGATCGAGGTTCATTGGAGAAGAAGCTATTAATGAATCTGAAAATATTCTTAATGGTGAGGAAGATTTGGCTTTTATTCACCCAGCATATTTTTTTCTGTATGTGCTTGTGTCTATTACTTCGGCCATGACCTGGGTGCTTCATTGCATTACAGATAAAGACTGAGTATCACCATAACTGGCAATTCTCACTGCAAAGTTAGAAAAAAATATGTCATTCCATTTTAATGTCATATTTTATTGCTGAACTATGACAATGACTTTGAATAGTGTCAAATAATTTAAGATGCCAGACTTGAGGACCATCTTCCACTCTAACTTCCTTTGATCTATATATTTTTGTGAGTAAACAATTGCCAAAGAAATTCCAGAAGACAGAAGATTGCTATTTTCTCAAAAAGGGTAAGCAGAAAAATTGGTTGGAATCTCTAATTCTTGGAAACATAATGAAAAAGTAGGTTAAAAAGGATAAATGTAAAAATATACTAATATACCTTAGTACCTAGAGTACTAGTTGCTTGATCAACTGGATTTAAGTGTTTCATTACATCCAACTACAAAATTATACACTCAGGAATTTGGAGTACACAGAGCAACTGTAGAAAAGTAGGCTGAATTCAGGACTGCTTTGACTTAAACAATGTTTTGGGAGTCCTAACAAGGCAGAAGCAGAATCTATCTAAATACTAAATACTATACTGCTACTATTCTCCCTGTTCAACACCATTTCCACACCTACTGCAGAACCACAGAGAAAATGCCTGCACGTGCAAGTGGGACTTGAAGTGCTACCAAGAATCTAATATTTTTGCGTCTACAAGACATTTAGTAAGATTGATGCTCTACACAGCCTCCAGTTGTCACATCTGCATTCTGAAAATGACATTGAAAAATTGGGAACAACACAGAAATTAGACACTGAAATGGTTTGAGGGATGAAGAGACAGTGAAGGACTTGAATACCTGTCAGCACAGTCAATTAAAAGATGATTGTGAGATGAATTGATTGTAGCATCTAAGAAACCCTGATAGGATTACTTCCTGTCTCTCTGGATGTCTTTTTCTAAGATGGGATTTTATTATGCAGTTTGGTTTAGTGTATAGGAAATCTGCAGGCTGTTTCTCTCCCTCCTTGGACATACATCTATTTTCCTGTTATCTAAAGAACACAAGGCAGAGAATTTGTTTCTTACTGAGGGCATGCAGAAGTGGCTTTTGGAGAGCTCTGGAAATCATTACAGGTATAGCTATAGTCTGCTATGAAACCATGGTAGATCTAGCAAGAAAGAACCAGTTTGCTGGTCTCACAAAGTTTGCAGGTTTAGGGAAAAAATGGTATGGGAGAGAGTGACTTATTTTTAATAACTTGTTTGTATTTCTAGATATAAATGAATGTCTGTTACATCCAAACATCTGTGGGACAGCCATCTGTAAAAACACCCTGGGGAAATATGAATGTGAATGTGCAGCAGGTTACACTTATAATTCAACTTCCAAGAACTGTGAAGGTAGGTCTTTCCCTGCCACCCCACCTCCACTTTCTTTTCTCTCTCCCCTCCTCCCCTGTTATCTTTTTAATCCACTGCTCTACCAAGCTCTAGCATCTCATCTAGTGGTGTATTTATTAGGCTTTGTATTGTTTATTACAATATGACTCAACTGTTTGTTCTTTCAGAGGTTCAGACAGGCTACATTACATGTAGAGTACACAATTACAGTGATTAACTCTCACCTTGGAGGGGTTTGTGGTGTACTCTTGTGTCCTGCTTATATGCTGGATACCTTTCCTGGAGCTCTCCTGGCCTACTGTAGAGAGGATTTTCTGTGCAAGCTCTCAAACCAGCTATACCATGTTTCTTTCTGATAACTTGGAGCAAGTTGAGGATGTGAACATTACTGGAGTGCCTTGTACCTTATAGAATCCTAGAATCCTAGAATGGTTTGGGTTGGAAGGGACCTCTGGAGCTCATCTAGTTCAACCCCCCTGCAGTGGGCAGGGACATCCCCAACTAGAGCAGCTTGCCCAGAGCCCTGGCAAGCCTCACCTGCAATGCCTCCAGGGATGGGAACTCAACCACCTCCCTGGGCAAAATACCTCAGGGACTGATTTTTATTTGAAACACTGCTTTTATGTTACTGCTCCAAAGGACACCGAAGTAGCTTATTTATTTATTTATTTTATTTATCATATCCTGAGTTGGAAGGGACCCACAAGAATCATCGAGTCCAATTCCTCGTTAGGCACAGGACAACCCCGAAGTCACACTATGTGTCTCAGAGCATTGTCCAAGTGCTGCTTAAACTCCATGAAAACTGGAGCTGTGACTGCCTCTTTGAGGAGCCTGTTCCAATGCTCCATCACTCTCTGGATAAAGAAGGTTCAGGTTCTGAACTTCCCCTGGCACAGCTTCATGCCATTTCCCCAGGTCCTGTCACTGGTCACCAGAGAGAAGAGGTCAGCACCCACTCCTCCCTCTCTGCTGAGGAAGTTGCAAACTGCTATGAGATCCCCCTCAGTCTCCTCTTCTCCAGGCTCAACAGACCAAGTGATCTCAGCCTTTCCTCATATGTCTTCCCCTCCAAGCCCTTAACCATCTTTGTTGCCCTTCCTTGGACACTCTCCAGCAACTCCATGTCTCTCTTGTATTATGATGCCCAAAACTGCACACAATACTTTCTGCAGATACATGGGTTGCCTCAAATTGAATTTAAATACTGCTTTTCTTCTGAAATATGGACTCAAGAAGTCTGCAAGATGAGGACATTAAAACGAGCAAAGTCTTACCTCCTAGAAGGAGGATTATGCTGCTAAGCTTTCAGACCTTGTTGTAACCACATTAAATGAGACATCAAATCCTGTCTGTGGACAGGATTGTGCACACTGACAGAAGTGTATAGCCTTATAGAAATACTAAATGAAATTAGCTTTTCGTTGTCAAATTGCATGGAGGTGGCCAAATTAAATAATGCTTATCAGAAAAATCTTATTTACCTTCATTTATGCACAGCTACCTATGGTGACAGATACAATTAGAGTGGAATAGAAGAGAGTTTGGGTTTGTTTCTTTTGTCACCCATTCCTAGGAGAATGTTGACACAGTTCATCCCCACCTTCTCAGTGGAAGGTGTCTGTACAGTCCAGTCTGTTTCATAGAAGCCACACAACCTTAGACACAGAATTTGATTATCTTCTTCTCCCCACCTTTGCAATTTCAAACAACTTGCCAAAAAGGTACTGGGAATGTGTAAGTATGCCTTTTGTGCTAGAGGAATCTTGCCATGCAGTCAATATGGAGGAAACAAACCAAGCTGGACCGATATATTTTAAAGTATTACTTAAGTTTTGGCATGTATTTTCCCAAGTGCAGGGTCCTACACCTGGGTCAGAACAATCCCCACTATCAATCCAGGCTGGGGATGAGATGATAGAGAGCAGCCCTGCAGAAAAGGACTTGGGGTACTGGTGGCTGAGAAGCTGGCCATGAGCAAACAGTGCACGCTGGCAGCCCAGAAGGCCAATGGCAT